>VSMD01040997.1:0-102599 GCA_008750895.1 Mirza zaza
CCCCCCCCGGCCCTGCCCCGCCCGCCCCAGCCCTGCCCCGGCCCTGCCCCAGCCCTGCCCCGGCCCTGCCCCGGCCCTGCCCCGGCCCAGCGACACCATGAGCTCATCAGCTCTCTACACGCAGCCTCAGCTTCCCGCTAGCCACGGGTGGCCTCGACGCCTCCCCTCGCACCTTCTGCCCACGAAGGTGGTTTAGAGAAGCCAGAGGCGCTGTCAACGTGTGGTTTAGACTGCTGTTCTTGTCTTTCAAGGAAAAAAGCCTGTGCTCTGTCTCCTTCCACGCGGACTTGAGACCGCGGCCAGCGCGTGTCCCTGCAAAGCAGCAGCCCTTTTCGTGATGCCCCAGTAAGTGCTCTCTGCGCCCTCACTATGCGCCCGGCACACGCCAGGCCCCAGGGATGCGGCAGAGAACGACAGGGCTGGTGGCCCAGAGTGGGCGGCAAAGCAAACCACCGAACGGGTACGAGAGTGGTGTTTCCACACCAAGGAGGAAGGGCTGAACCCGGAAGAGGGTTGGAGGGTTTTCAAAGGATGACAAACGACGAAAGCAAGAAGGGGAGGACGGAACCTTTTGCCCTGCGCCGGCCGCTCAGCCGAGGGCTGGTTTCAGGGAGGGGTGAGTTCAGCCCCATCTGCGAGTCCTCGAGACAGCGCCAGCCCACGCCGGCCTTGACGGTGGCTACTGCGGGGCCCGGTGGCCCCGGCCCAGGCCTCCTCCCCATGGGCACAGACGGCGGACGCCCCACGGCTGCCTGCGTCTGGTCCCACTCTGAGAGCGGGAGAGGGGACGGCCGAGAGCACCAGGGCCCGCCCCGTGCCACCACCCCTCGCTGGTGCACTGCTTTGATCTTCTGGTTAAAACAGAAAAACGGGGTGGCAGAGAGTGACACCGAGTCCCTTGTGCTGATTATGGACTCACAGCTCCAGTCAGGAACTTGTCAAGGTGATTTAGAGGAAAGTACTTCACACTCTCCGGTTTGGCCGTACGGAGCCCGGTCCCGGTGCTGACCGAGAACACGCGAGACCTCCTCCCCAGACCAGGCCTCGGGCGTCAGCGGTGAACCTCGGGCCCACGCGGTTACAGAGCCTGACGACACGGACGGACCTCGAGGCTGCCGGGAATGCCGACTTAGGGCCGTACTTTCAATATGTTGCGTGCCGCTGGACTCTGGGTGGAAAACCAGCTCTAACCCCTCCCTCCCCTCGAGAGGGCAACTTCCCGGCCCTGGGAATAGGAGTCTAGTGCCTCGACTGGGGGCCCTGCACCCCGATTCACCCCTCTGCCAGTGTCCGCACACTGGGTAGCTGCAAACGACAGGGACCTATGCTGTCAGTCCCAGAGGCCGAGGCCAAAGTCTGGTGTCGGCAGGGCCACGCCCCTCGGAAAGCTCTGGGGAGGAGCCACCCTGCACCTGTCTCCCGGCGTCCAGGGGCGGCCAGCGGCCTTTGCATCGCTTCTGACTCAGCCCCCCTCCTCATGTGGCTGCTTCTTCTCTGGGTGTCTTCCCTCCTTATAGGGACACCAAGTCACGGACTCAGGGCCCACCTGATCCAGCATCCCCTTATTTCGACACATCGCATCTGCGAATAGCCCGTTCCCAAAGAAGGTCGCATTCTGCCACATGGGGGCGAGGACACTGAGACCCCTTTCGCACAGCACGACTCAACCCTCGACGGCCCACGCGCACTCTCGGCACGGCGGCCCCGCTCCGCTCCGTCTCCATCGGCTCCCCCAGCTTTGGTGGGAAGAGAGACGACCGGGAAAGACGGGCCGAGGGCTCTGCAGGCTCCTGGACCAGACAAGCCCGGGGCGTGTGCGGCAGCCGAGGACTCCACATGTGCTGCCCGCAGGCTGCTCCCTCTCCTTGGAGCATCTGCGGGTCCCTGGGCCCCTGGGAGACCCCGGGGGACCTTCCGGAAGCAGCACACGGCGCACCCTCTCTGCCGGGGGGGCACAGCTGCCCCCGCCGAGAGGGACGTGTCCAGGGGCTCGGAGCCCAGCCGTGAGTCACAGGGGGTGCCCCCGGCACAGGCGCCGTGCCCGCTGCAGTGACATTTTGCAGTTTCCTCCCGAAAGCTTCAGCTGCGGGAGCTGGAGGTGGACAGAGCTGGGGGATGCAGAGGAAGCGTCAGGCTCAACAGCCCGAATTGGAAGCGTCCGGAACACCCACTCGCAGGACGGGGCGTGTGCAGCCCAAGCAGCAGAGACGGTGAAAACACAAACAGCGCCGCGGCGGGCGCGTGGGCGGCGGCCGGAGACCGTCTGATGCATGTGTGTGCGGCAGAGCCCCGGCCCTCTGCGCCACGGCCGGGTGTTTGCTTCTGTTCCTTTTAAGTTCCCGCGTTGCCGCTTACCAACTCCGGGGTCTTGGGCAATTAATCAGCTCTGTCTGTGCCTCAGTTCGCTCATCTGTCAACCAGCGGCAGGATTAGTGGCGCCTTACAGGGTGGTGGGGAGGATCTGAATGAGATCATGCAGGTTAAGAGAAGGTTAGCTAAGGCCGGGCGTGGTGGCTCACGCCTGTAATCCTACCACTCTGGGAGGCCGAGGCGGGAGGATCGCTCAAGGTCGGGAGTTCGAAATCAGCCTGAGCAAGAGCGAGACCCCTTCTCTACTAAAAATAGAAAGAAATTAGCTGGCCAACTAAAAGTATACATATAAAAAATAAGCCGGGCATGGTGGCACATGCCTGTAGTCCCAGCTACTTGGGAGGCTGAGGCAGGAGGATCGCTTGAGCCCAGGGCAACAGAGTGAGACTCTGTCTCGAAAAAAAAACTAAAAGAAAAAAGAAAAGATTAGCTCCAACCCGCCACACACTGCTCCTTGCTAAATGCACAAGAGCTTCTCTGAAAATGGGTGTGTGCCTCTGGCTTTGGACCTCGGGGTCAGGAGATTCCCCTTATTCCTGAACGGGGCCTGTGCATGGCGACGCTGGACTGATCACTTTACCAGAGACACACAGAGATCGACATGCGAGGATGTTTACTGCGGCGTCATTAATAACAGCAAAAGCCTGGCAACACCTCAAGTAACCCAAAATAGCGGCAATGGCTACGTGACAGCCACCCCACGCGGAGGCGTATTGTCCAGCTGTCAAATAAAAGGCGGCAAACAAAACTCGTCTGCAGGGGACACCCACCTTGCGAATGGCATGTGTCAGTCCCTAAACAGGCACGGAGCGCGCCTGGAGGGACAGAGACCGACGGTGACGGTGCGTGCCGCTGGGTGGCGGGCGTCTGGGTGACGCTGGCTGTCTTTGCACTCGACCAGATTTTCCAGATTTTCTACGATCAATTACTTTTACAATTAGAACAAAAATGAGACTGCGGCGTCTCACAAGCCACTTTCCTAGGTTGATGAGAAAGTCAACATCTGCCAGGTTTCAGGGAGGCCTCTTCCCCTCCCTAAAACCAGCCATGCGGTATTCTCGGGGGTCCTGCACTCAGCAGAATATTCAGGAAAGAGCCTGACATCACCCCGGTGCGGCGTCCAGGGTGGGCCCCTGCCGGTGCTCCCCGAGGTCCTGCCGGCCCTCAGCGGGTGCCCGGGCCGGCTGTGCCGGACTCTATCGCTCGCGGGAACGGCAAACCGAGCCGCCAGCCCCTTCCCAGGTTTGGGAAAAGTGTCCCGGGTCCTGCAGTGGGAGCAAAACAGACTCACGTCCGAACAAACTGCCCCTGCGTCCTGCGTTGTCACACACGGCCCGGAAAGCGCGACAGGGACAAGGGGCTTCGCAGGGAAGGTGCTCCGGCATCCTTGGGGTTGGAAAAGCTCCGAGGAAGGGCGGATGGAACCGGCGTGAGCTCCAGAAGGCAGGGCGGGGTCTTTGCAGCCCCCGCGTCTGGGGCAGGACACGGAGGGGCAGCGGGGCCCACGGCGCGGGAGGAGCTGCAGAGGCTGCCGGGGCTGGGGCCCTGCGGGGAGAGCCGCCCTGTCCGTGTGAAAAGGTGGGGATCACGTGACCAAGGGAAACCACGGCGATCTGGACTGCGTGGCCGTGGGCCGCATCTCTGCACCGTGCCAGAGGCCTCCCAAGGCCATCTGATGAGCCCGGTCCAGGATTTTAAGGGGAAAAGGGGAACAGAGGGCGTTCTGGGGCTCTCTTCCTCACAGGGCCCTGGGCCTGTACCTGCCAGGGTGAGTCTGCCCTCCTGGTGGCTGGCGCCGGGCCTCGAGACACCCAGTGTGTTTGTTCTCCGTCAGGTGGGAAAAATGGGGCAGTCCTCGACCACGGTGAGTCTGAGTTAGCGTGAGCACAGCTCCCTTGTGAGAAGCACCCACAAGTACGAGCCCGCAAGAGGAGAGCTTTGATGTGTCTCCTGGTGACCTCCTCGGGCCCTGGCCGTCCCCCACGAGCCCCTCCCGAGCTCCCCTTGGTCCCCTCGAACCTGCTGCCGCTGCCCAGGCCCCAGCCTCCCTCCCTCACCCCGGGCGGGAGGCCAGAGCGCTGAGCCCTTTCTCTCTTCTGCGCCGTAAGCCCTAAGCGTACGGCCTGGTGCCTGCGCTGCGCTGACCCCCAGTGACCCTGAGCGTCCTCGGGTGGCCCGACCACACGCTCCCCTCCCTACCCTGTCCCTGTGGGTGAGGTTCCCGAGCCAAACGCCCTCCTCCCCAGGGACCAGACGCGGTTCCTGCCTATCCCTGGGCGGTGGGCTTCGGGTCCCTGCCGGCCCCCGGGTTACCAGGTCAAGCCCGCCGCCCGTGGGAACCAGGCCCCTCAGCCTCGGGGCACTGCAAGGCCGGCCACAGCCAGCGGCAGTCCACTTGGCTCCCGAGCGCAGTCCCCACGTGGCCAGCGTGCGTGTCCTCGTGTAAGATACTGGGCTATAAGGACAATGGACGCCTTCCAGCTTCTGTTTACTGCTTGTTTGCTAACCGCAAGGCATTATGAGTGCATTATGGGATGCAGAGGAGAAAGACAAAGAACGCAGAAACCCGAGTCTCTCCGCTGGGACCCGGAACAGGTTGGAGCCCATCAGGGGCAGGATGGAGTAAGAATCACTGTGGGGGCGGATGCATGACCAGTGTGTAAACAACTGAGTTATAAAAAGGGGACCAACACACAAAGGAGGGTCCTTGCCCAGAGAAGAGGCCACTGCACTGGCACTCTGGGGGCTCGGACCCTAGCTCGAGCTAGACAATAAAACTCCTTTTGATAATTATAGCCTCAGTGACCCTGTCTCTCTGTCCTGTGGCCTTGTGAATCTCGAATATAACACTCGTCCCCCAGGGTGCAACTGACAAGCCGGGGTCATTCTGTCTGCCCGGTGCCAGCGGAAGTGTCCCGTCATCCCACACCCCAGGCTGAGATCTGCCCCTCGCTGACGAGGTGAGAGGGGGTGATCAGAGCATCATCAGGCTCTCTCAGGGGCTGTCCGGGTGGGCCCGTGTGCAGGCAGGCCCGGCCTGGGGCCCAGCAGCCCTGCCTGGCTAACGGCCACGGCCCAGTGATCCCAGCTCTGGGTCCTTAGCGCGTCCTGGTGCGCAGTCTCCCTGGCTCCTCCATCTCTTCTGCTAACTGGGCCGCAGAGGTTGCTGGACATTTTGGGGGGGGGGGGCGTCTTAGCTGTTGGGGTGTGGTGCTTCGGGTTCCAGAGAGGAGAGGGCTCCGTCCCCCAGCCCACGCTCACCGCCCACCCAGCGCCTGCAGGCCCTCTCGAGGCTCTAGGAGTGCAGACGGCCACGGCGGATGCCGTCCTCCTGGGGCCTGCAGGGGTGGCAGTCACCCAGCCGGCAGTAACACCGCTGTGTGTCTAATGACCGTTAGAATCCGACGGGCGCAGGAGAAATGGGAGTGGACACCTGCAGTCCCGACCCCACCCTAGGCGGGGGGGATGCTCAGGGAAAGCCCACCTGCGGGATCCGGGTCGGGATTTGGAGGGAGGGCAAAGGAGCGAGAAGAGAAGGCGAGGGACTCCACGTGGAGCTGGGTTTGGTGCGTGCGAGGCCACAGGAGGCGGCTCCTCTGGCCACAATGCGGCGGGCAGGGCCTGAGAGCGGCTCGAGCCAGACGCCAGGCCCAGACGGGCCCCCCTGCCTGGGGCTGAGCTGCTCAGGCCGAACCCGCACTCAGGGTCAGCTGCTCCCCAGACTGCCCAGCCACACCCTCTGCCCTCTCGTGGTCTCCAAAAAGAAGTCGTCAGGACTGAGGACCCAGAGACGGGGCTCTCTGATCAGACAAGAGACGGGGGGCTGGGCGGGGCATCAAGTAGGGGCTGGGCGGTGCCTCTCTGCGTGTGGCCGCAGCTTGGCCCCGGGCAGCTCCTGTCCCACTCCTCTGCCAGTCCTGGTAACTAATACTCATGACACATGGGGACGGGGGTGCCCCCGCATCACACCCCAGACGGGACTTGCAGCTGTGCCCCTGGGTCACTTAGCCCCTAGGATGCTATATTAAAGGTTTTCCCAACGTGGCCATTTATATTAATAAAACGCTGCCTCTCGGGCATGGATTGGAAGCTCGTGGTGAGTGGGGGATGGGCAGTGCTCCTCCAGAACTGGAGAGCCACCGGGGTCAGGCTGCAGAGACAAGAGGAACGTGCATGGTCACAAAGGTGGCCGTGGCCCGAGCACACTGCCCACCGCCCTGGCTGCAGGGAGACAGGAGTTTGCGCTGAGACCAGCCCCGACTCGGCCACCCTCTACAGTGGCCGTCTCAGGCGCCCCCTCCTCCCTGTCTCCACCACCATCCTCCAGCTTGGGCCTGGGATATTGAGTTTTGTCAACACAGAGAAAGAGAGTATAAGGAATTGGTCACATGACTACGGGGCGGGCCAGTGGAAATCCACAGAGCCCACGTCCTAGTTTGGGTGCAAAGGCCAGAGCTGCTGTAGAACCAGGAGGAGCTGGTGTCGCGGATCACAGGCCGTTAGGCAGCAGGATTTTTTCTTACTAGGGGGAGGGTCAGCCTTTTGTTCCGTTCAGGTCTTCAACTGATTGGACGAGGCCCACCCACAGTAGGGAAGGTAATCCGCTTTACTCCGTCTACCAGTTTAAATGTTAATGTGATCCACAACGCTCTTCTAGAAGCACTCAGAGTAACGTTTGATCAAATATCTGGACACGTCACGTCCATAAAATTAACCAGCGCAGTGGCAGGGAGCGGAGACACTGGCCAGAGCTGCACTCTGTTTCCAGCCCTCACCACTGGCCTCAATTTCCACCTTCTTTAGGTGAGATGAGGCCTGTGTGAGCCTCTGTAAGCTGTAAAGTGCTCTACAGATGTGAGCCGCAGTTGTTGTTTTAGCTGCTCTCAGCAAACGCCCTGGAGGTTGCCGAGGGCCCTGGCGGTTCCCTCCTGCCGCTGGCATGGGGCCGGGGGCGGGGCTGAAGTCATCCTCAAATCCCTTCCGGGAATGTTAATTTCCAGATGGGATTTATGGCCCCTGGTTGTCGTTATTTCAGGATGACTTATCAAAAAAAAAAAAAACTGCCCACGGCCTCATCATGAGCACTTATTCCACAGGAAAGTTGTTTGCAGAATACAGCAGACGTCAGTAATGACGCTCGCAGAGCTGTGAATCTTCCCAGCCTGCCTTCCCTTCCTGGGGACAGAGACACTCGATTTGGTTCCTCCAGGAGCTCAGAAGTTTCCAAATAGATAACAGAATCCCAAAGTCCATTAAGCAGGGTAATTTACAACAGTGGCAGGCCAAATTCAGCGGAATGCATTAGAGCCTTTTCCCATTTGGCTTGTAGAAAAGACATTATTCTAAGCACACACACAATGGATGCTGTTAGGTGACAAGGAGGAAGTCGGTTAGCTTTCCTAACGAGTTTATTCATCTCCTCGACATGCGGCACATTAGTTCTGAGTGAAAGTTGCACCACCAGATAAGACTCTCCAAGCCAGACAGAGACACCAGGGGCCTCATTTTCCCCCCATTAAGGAGGCATCACTGGACATCAGAACGAGGGGAAGAAGGGAGAAAAGGTGACTCCTCTCAGAGCGCTCATAGCTCAAGCGGTCCCTTCAGTTGCACAAAAAGGCAGCAACTTCCAATTTTGTGCTGCAGAAACTTTCAAAGGCCCCAGGGAGCGTTTTGAGAAAGGAGTTAAACATAAAGTGAAATTGCTAAATACTGTTTTCATTTCTCATGTTTTAAAAGACAACCAAAAGCTTGTTTCCGTTCCCTGCCGCTCTCTCTCCGGGTTGCCCTGCCCTCCCCACTCGGCGGATGGCATTTCCAGGTGTGGTCAAGATCAAGGTCAAGATGGTCAAGGTGACATTTCCAGGTGTGGTCAAGATGCTTTCACCCATAGAAGAAAACATGGAGCAATCATCTCAAGACATAGAAGAGAAACTTACGATTCAGAAGTTATGGAACTCCATTAATACATGTCTCCCTTGCGCAGGACAGAAAGCCAGCGCCAACTAACTTAGGCACACGATGAATTTATTGGTGCTCAGGATCCATCACCCCAGCGTCCGCCTGCGTGCCGAGTCGGTAGGAGCAATCTCAGCTTCTACTTCCACGGAGTCATTGTTGTGTTTCCCAGTTTCTCCCTTGGAACTTCCCAAGGACTTCCAAAGTAGCTGAGCCCAGAGTTGCAAGGCCAGGAAGCAAAAGTGACCTGAGTGGTTAAGTGGGGTTGGCAGTGATGGGGGCAGCCCCCGATCTCGTCCCTCAATCCCAGGACCCCTGTGCTCTGGCCGTAGGAGCAGCAGCCCCGCCTCAGCCTTTGGTGCAAACACAGACGGCACGCAGTGCCGCAGAGCCTGCTTTCGGGACGAGGCTTCCCAGCTGGTGCCACACGTGGATCTTCCACGGCCCATTGCACTGTTACTCTGAGATAAATCTGTGAAATCGCCCACTTTGCAAGTCAAAACGCATCGAACGTTGGCACTGTCACGTGGTTCAAGCTAACATCAGGCCGGCCGCGTCCCATGGGAGCTGAGACCAGCGAATTCCGTGAGCACGGGCCCCTTCTTCGCCTCCGTCACGACGAGACGAGCTCCATGGTCGGCAGCTACGCTATCTGGGCGCCACGATGGTGGGTGAGGCATCCCCAAGTCCACGAATCGCGGCACTGGCAGCACAGTGGAGGCGGGGAAGGCGTGTCTGTACCCATGACAGCTGCCTGCAGGGAGAGCGAATCGCTGTCCCCTCCGCCATGGGAGGGGCCCAGTGTCCCAAGGAGGGGGCCGCTCCGGGGCGCAGCTTTGGTCTCTGTTCTCAGCATCGGTGGTGATCGCCGTCGGCTTTGGAGAAGGCAAGTCCAGGTTCTGAGTCAGTGTGTGGTCCCCATTATTTCTGCCCTGGGCTCCTTGCTCGTGGGCCCATCGAGCCAGCACCGGGCCACTGGGAAAGGAAGCTGACCGACTAACTCCATAGCACACGCCATCACGGCCCATCTGGCCACTGGACACCTCCCTCGCAGTGGGCGCAACTCGGTGAGTGTTCACAGGGTCACGCGTCTTCCCAAGAGATCTGTTCACGTCTCTCCTCTCCAGACCCCACCAACCTTCCCATCTTGTTCTTTCCAAGGCCCTGACCACCCAGCCAAGCCATTAGCCCTTGCCCAGGAATTAGAGTAGATTTGCACTTCCGGTCACCTCCAAGTCCAGGGACAGTGGACAGCCACGGGTGGTCCTTGAAGTTCTGCCCTCTTAGGGAATTTCTCTGCACCGCTGTCTGCGAGAGGCATCACTTATTAAGGCCAATGCTAAAGCCGTCCTCTGCCAGAGTGAGCCCGTACGTCCTGCAGGACCCGCTGTAAACTACGTCTGGTTTCTTTCCCTCAGTCACTAGTCGTAAAAAACTCCCACTTGTCCCTAGGTGTAGGTTGAGTGAAACGAGGCAATGTGGCAAGAACTCTGCACAGCTGACCTGGACCGTCCCGTTCCTCTTGAGCGGTTGCTGCGGTGCAAAACCAGCCTTGTGGCTGGTGGGTCAAATAGTCCCCACCGGATGGGCAGCCCAGGTTGCCTGGTCACTTGGTGTCACACAGTTAAGCCGACCAGGACCCAGTGGGAAGCCAAGAGCTGTTTCTTAAAAGGAGGATAGTTATTTGCATAAGAAATCATGGCTTTTTCTTTAAAACCCTAAAGGTCTGTGGGGTAATTATCTAGAGTCTCCACACGGCATCCTCATACACCACAGGCAGCTCAAGCGTCACTTGATCTGCTGGCTCATTAAAGCCCAATGTCAGAGCAGCTCTTACTGCTGCCCGGACCTCTTGCAGAGCCTCCTCTTGCTCTGGGCCATGCGCGAAACCGAGAGCCTCACAAGCTCCCAAACGGGTCGGAACCGCACCCTCCGGTGGCACACGTTGCTTCCAAAGTCCACGGAGCCCCGAGCCTTGTGCCTCTTTGAAGGTGAGCAGTGCAAGGTGTGGCGGCTTCTCTTCTACTCTGGAGGGAACATCCCGTGTTCTGCAAACCACCGGACTCCCAGGAACTTCAAAGAACTGCCGTGGGGTCTGTCTCCCACCCTCTGGCCCCTACGTGTCTCACTAAGGCTTTTAAGATACGAGCCACTTGCTGCTGGTCACACCCAGGCAGCTGTCACCCGTGCGGTGCCTCTGTGTGGCGGGTGTGTGCAGGGTTACGGCAATCAAGCTCTCTACAGTCTACGTCCCGGCTAGTAGCAGAAAAGCCGACATGACCCTGAGACAACACCTGCCATGCACCTGACAAGCAAAAGCAAAAAGTACTTGTCACATCAAAAACCTGCAGACGAGGTGCCAGGGCCGTGTTGACTCGTTTTGATAAAGACACCACAACTACGGAGTGGGAGGTGATTGAAAGATATATATAGTCATCAATAGCAGTGATGGACCCTGGAAACCAAGAAGGGGGAGGGATAAAAATCTACCGATCGAGTGCAATGTGCACCGTTCTGGTGATGGGCACACTGAAAACCCTGACTTCAGCATGATACAATTTATCCACATTAGTTTAGCAAATAAAGGGCTTAAAAAAATTTAGCCACATAACGAAAACACTGGTACCCTTAAATTATTTTTTGAAATTAAAAAAACATAAAAATGAAATCTCAAAAAATAAAAGACACCATAACTAGAACAGTGGCTACAATCAGAATCACTAACTGATTTAAATTTATGATAACCCATTGGAATTTTCCAAGACCCACTCACCTTCTCCACAGACCACATAAATAAGTTAAATGGGTGTGTGAAAGACATTACTACACTTGTGTTTTTCAGGACTTTTTTTTTTTCTTTTTTTGAGACAGTCTCGCTCTGTTGCCTGGGCTAGAGTGCCATGGCGTCAGCCTAGCTCACAGCAACCTCAAACTCCTGGGCTCAAGCGATCCTCCTGCCTCAGCCTCCCAAGTAGTTGGGACTACAGGCATGTGCCACGATGCCCAGCTAATTTTTTTATATATATATATATATTTTTTTCAGTTGTCCAGCTAATTTCTTTCTATTTTCAGTAGAGACGGGGTCTCACTGTTGCTCAGGCTGGTCTGGAACTCCTGAGCTCAAACGATCCGCCCGTCTCAGCCTCCCAGAGTGCTAGGGTCACAGGTGTGAGCCACCGCGCCCACCTCTTTCAAGACTTTTTGATACTAATCTCTGAAATCCCCCACCCGCCCCTCTGCCGAGGCTGCAGTATTGTTTGGGACTTCCTATCCTCATAAGAAGAGAAAATTTCATGGCGGTCCTCAGCCCCCCAGTCGGGGAGCTAGTGTGTTGATCCTGTCCGTCGCAGAGTGTGCCTGTCCCAATCACACACTTAGACACTAAGGAAACAGCGCAAAGTGGGTCCACGGACCCCGTGTGAGATGAAGTTTGGCCAAAACTCCATTTATCACCTGGCCACACAAAACTTTTCTTTGACTGGTAGAGCACAGCGGCATTTTGGGTTCCCAGGAATTCGAAAAAATTAAAATCTGCCATCTTCCGCCTAGAAGGACCACATGTTTCTTCAGTGCTCAGACCCAGTGGCTGCAGGTCCCGCAGGAGAAGGCTTAGGAGCAGGTTTCCAACATGTACGTGAACACGTCTGCGGCGCTGCTGCAGACTTCTCCCTCGAGAGGACCAAGAACCCCCTTCAACCACGTGCAGCCAGGGACGTGAGCCGGCTGAGGTCTGGACACTGCAGGAGGGACCACGGCTCCCTGCCACGGGGACCGAAGCTGCTTCTGGCCACCAGGGCGAGTTTCTCCTGTTGTCCACACCTAGGGACAGTTCAACGAGCTGCCTGTCCCCGTCAGCCATGGGAGCACTGGGGTAAAGTCGCCACCACCAACGTGCCCAGCCACCAGGACACTCTGGTCCCGCACTGAACACGTACGCGGGGAGAAGGAAGAGGGCGGGCAAGGCACTACTCGACTGTCGCCGCTGTCACCTGGCACTCGACTCATGTTTAGGGCTGGTTTTCTCTGGACTTCACCTTCCCCCCTCGAGCTCTTTTGTGGATTCTTTGGAGACCCCAACTTGGAACAATTAACTGCATTTATTTTCTTCTCTTCGGCTGCTTGATTTCCTCCCTCGATCTCTGGGAATTTGGGGTCTGTCTCCTTAGGGTCACCTTCCCCTTCTGGGCAGTCTTTCAGGCCAGCTGGCTGCCCCTGGTGCCCGTGTCTGTCCTGCAGGAAATGCCTGGGGCATCAATGGCTTGCTACACACCTGTCTCTCTTTCTCTCTCTCTCTCTCTCCACTACCCTCCTCTCCCCTTCCCTCTCCTCTCTCCCCCTCCTCCCCTGCTCTGCTCCCCTCCTCTCCTGTCTTCTCTTCTCTTCCCGTCCACCCTGCTGTTCTCGCCGTTAGCCCCTGCAGGTGTGTATCGGACGCCAGCCCCCCCCAACCCCAGAGGCCACATCCAAGCCACCCTACCCAAGTGGCCGTCCTGCTAGACGGGCAGCTACGGAGACCCCCAATGAAGCTCAGATGGAGACTCCCACTTTAACCACCTGTCACCTGTGCACATAGGATTACACCTGCCTGAATCTCCTCTGCAAGGACATACAAGGAACCAGCAGCCGTGATCGTACGGGGAGAGGAGCGGGCACAGGAGGAGTGGGACGGAGACCTCGCCGTCACCGTTTACCATTTTATCCTGTCTGGATTAGTTTGCTGTTGTGCATCTGTTTAGCAGTTCAAAAAACAGAAATTAATCGATCACATTTTAAATCAGATTTGTTTAAGTGAGCTCCTTGCGTCTAGCCCTACTGGACTGTTTGCTGGGGGGCGTTCAGAGCTCGGCGCTGCGTGGTGTTGGGGACAGAGCCGCCAGCCAGCAACCCCTGCCACTGACTGGTTCTGACACCTCGGACAAGCTCTTGCACTTCCCGGCCTCGGTTTCCCCATCTGCTGGACACCTGCCTTGCTGTCCTCCCTGAATTCTGAGGGGTCAGTCCTGTCCGCCGGCCCAGAGTGTGGCAGGACAGCGCACGGCCCTTCCCTGCTCCCACGATTAGCCGGGGGGAGGGGTGGTGCTGGTGGGTGGTGCCCCCGTCCCTCCAAGTCCGTGGTGCCCACAGTGGGGAGGCATCCGAAGCTCCTCCATCAGCGGCCTCCTCCGAGCCCCCCCACGGTGCTGGTTCTAGGACTCAGTCCCCGAGACAGCTTCGGCTTGACCTCTCCACAACTCAGGCTCCGCCCTAGATAAGGAGGGCTGTGCAGACAGCTAGATATTTACATGTATTATTTTATATTAATATACAGCACCTACGTCATAGAGTTCTTGTGGGAATTAAATTGGGGAGCCCATGGGAGGAACCTAGCTAGTGCTAAAGTGCTCAAGGAACGACAGACCGTGTTAGCATCAGCTTTAATATCACGGACCAGAGCGCACAGACTGCCCGTGAGCGGCTGGGTCAGGAGTCAGGGCACATCCCCTTGGCTGCATCCCGGGCAGCGACGGGCACCTCGCTCCAAGCCAGCCCCGGGGAGGAAGGGGGCCCCACCTGCGAGGCCTGCGGACACGCCTGTGCACGCATGCATGTACACACACACACACACACACACACGCTCGGCAGCTTCCCTGAGCTTTAGAGCTTGCATGGTGGGGCCTGGGGTCAGGGGAGGCCTGGCGGGGAGGCCTGGAACCTGGCACTGCCGTCATCCTGCGTGCCCTAGGCCGATCCCTCCCAAGGCCCCGCAGAAGGTGGGTGTTTGGGGCCGGGGAGCTGGCAGTCTCCGCTGGATCAGGATTTTCTTCTTTCAGAGCCTGGAGAAGGGCGGGAGGACATGGAGAAACCACACAGGAAACTCGGGCTGCTTTGAACCTCCGAACCGCGAGCCCTCCTGAGGCCCCGGGCCTGGGCGGCAACATCAATCTTTAATTCCTTGAGCCGCGGCCTCAGATGTGGGCTGCGCTGAGGGACCCGGGGTCCGAACTCCTCAAGGGGGAAAACGGATCAAAGCTATGTCCCGGCCTGTCTTGCCTGGGGACAAGATACCAACGCGCCTTCCTCAAGATAAAAAAAAAAAAAAAAAATCAGCCTGCAGAGTCCTGAGTAGTCCCTGGGGGTGTCAGATTTCTGCGGGGAAGCTCTTGCCGAGGGGTACCCAGACTTTTTAAACAGAGGATCAGTTCACTGTCCCTCGGACCGCTGGAGGGCCGGACTATAGTTTACAAAAAACTATGAACAAATTCCTGTGCACATGGCACGTATCTTACTTTGAAGTAAAAAAACAAACGGGCAAAAACGCTGCACATGGCTGCAGCCATAGTTGGAGGACACCTGCCCTTGCCTGTTCCCCAAGCCACGGAGACACGTCCGGAGCTGCGTGAACAGAAATCCGAGCGTGATACAACTGCGCCCCACCAACAGCCTCACTGCCTCCCCCCCGAATCACGCCTGGCACGAGCGGCTCCTCTGGCACGAGCCCCCCCCCCCACGGCCACGGGAAGGACACCCTTTCTCGTGGGCCGCGGGCTGAGCAGCGCCTGCTCTCCGAGAGGTTCTCCCGCCGAGCCAGATGTGTGTGCCACACAGCCAACCAGCCTCCCAGCAGTGCTGCCCGCCGGCTCGTGCCGTGACCACCACCCGGGACCCAGCGCCCCAGTCTTTGCTTCCCACCAAGGGCTCTCGGCTTTGGGGACCGCCCGCACAGCTGTAGGAAGCCGCCGAGGTCCCCGCCAGGGGGTCAGCACTGCCCACGGAAGCCGACTCTCTGGGTGCCAGCCTGCCCTCTGCCCTCCGTGCAGCCGGGGATCGAACACGGGATCACTTGAGGTGGGGACCGGCCCCCGGGGGCCCCCAAGGCTGGAGGTCAGGAGGGTTGACAGCCGTGCTTCCTTTTGCCCCCACTGGCGGAGCCCCGCCGAAGCCAGAGGCTTCCTTCCCGCACCCAGACGGCGTCTGGACCCAGACGCCACATCCGGACGCCGTCTTTTCCCTGGGACACGGCAGAGACAGAGGCGCCCTTACGGTGTGGTCACACTGGCCCCTGGTGGACAAAGGGTGGCATGACCACGGGCCCTGCCCTAGCCCGCTGTGGGCAAGGCGTTAGGCATACTACCAGCGCTCAATAAATGTCAGGCATCCTTATTGTCTAGTTGCCGCTGCTGTTGTCAGGGAGAGAGTGCCACCGGGGAGTGGAGGAAGAGGTCGCTGTGGGCTGAGAGGGATCAAGGAAGACAGGGTCTGGACCAGCCTTAGGAGGTGGGTGGGATTCAGAAGGGCAGGTTGGGGGTTAGGGGACAGGCAGAGGGACACCCCTGCTCCCCGACTCTGCCTGGGGCCGTGCATCCTGGAGGAAGAGGGGGAAGAAGCAGCTTGTGGCCCACCAGCACCTCCCCTCCACAGAGGGCTGACCGCCTGGCCCCGACTGGCCCTGAGCTGGCCCCTGCGTTTGCAAACCTCTCTCTACCCCACCCCCTGAGCAGGACCCCCCCACAGCCGCAAACATTCCCCATCTGACTCGTCTCCATTTAAGCAGTCGTGGACCCAAGCCCCGAGTGAGCTGGCGTGACCTTGCTGTTTCCACTTTCATCAAGATGGGAAAATGCCGAGATAAGTAATCGTCAAGAGTTAATAATTTAACAACGCAATCGACCTTGCAATTAAAAATAAGCCGGAGGGGATTGTCATAATGTTTCAAGGGCCGATTACACAAAAGCTTCCTCTCCCTGTGCCGGGAGGGTCTAGGGGGGAGGAATCAGACCCTCCGGGGCCTAGCGAAGTTTACGCATCGTGAAAATCCTCTCCTTGAGATCTGGTTCATCAGAAAGGTGTGGATACATCTGCCCAATCCCGGCTCACACCTCCATGTGTTTTTCCCTATTTATTTATTTGTCTTTTTGTCGGAAGTAATTATGGACTCCCCTGCCCCACCCCCGCATTCCGGAGACTCTAACGCACCACTTTGAAGCCTCAGTCCCTCCCTCCCTGGTGGGTGTTAGCAAACGGCTCCCTTGTTTCAGCAGTAGAGCAAGTCAGTAGAGCAGTGTCCCCTTCGCTGGCCGGCACCCCAGCTTGCCCTGCTGCAAGAAGGGGCCTTATACCCATCACCCCGGGGGGGTCGCAGCTCAGATTTTCATGGCCCCACTGGTGGAGGGTTAGCTTCCCTCCGCCTTCCCAGCTTCCGGGGCAGGATCCAGCCTCCCGATTCAACAACCCCATTCTAACCACGAAATGTAGTATATACCACCAAGTCTACACACTGCCACTCTTAGAGAACCTCTTCTGCAGTGTATTCTCCAGATCTAATTGTTTTATTTAAAAATCCATAAACTACCATCATAATTAATTCTGACCATCATAGCATAGACTTTTCCTTCCTGGAAAACAAAACAAAATGTGCTTTCTCAAAGACCTAAGCTTGGCCCTGGAAGAGCATGATACATGTGAACGTCAGCATCCTGCCAGCGGCGATGGGAAAAGGTAGAAAAGGACTGCACAGCCCGGTGGGGGCAGAGAAAGATGGCGGGGAAACCGGGACGTGGAATGGTCGAGGGCACGGTCCAGGCGCACGGACCTGGGCAGCACCTGAACCCCACACTGGAGGCTGTATCCACCATCGTGGCCAAAAGAACCCCAAAAACTACCGTGGACAAGCAAGACAGCTCTGCCGGCCTCTCCTCACTCATGACCCCAGGCCCAAAGCCAGAGGCTCACAAGAATAGGACCAAGAAAGGAATCAGAGATGTGCTCATAATACCGACCAAAGGAAATCCAGAAATCATCTCTGGAAACAAAGGACGTCTCTGGGGTCTTAGGCTCTGCAGACACCTCCCTTCAACAGAAACTGAATTTTCATAGAAAACACCGAGACTTTATTTGACAGAGGTGGATTCGTTTATCAAAAGCACACACAGGGCCGGGCGCGGTGACTCACGCCTGTAATTCTAACACTCTGGGAGGCCGATGGGCGGATTATTCAAGGTCAGGAGTTTGAAACCAGCCTGACCAAGTGCGAGACCCCATCTCAACTAAAAATAAAAAGAAATTAATTGGCCAACTAAAAATATATAGAAAAAATGAGCCGGGCATGGTGGCGCATGCCTGTAGAGCCACGGCACTCTAGCCCGGGCAACAGAGTGAGATTCTGTCTCAAAAAAAAAACACACAGACCTCGCCCCAAGTGTTCACCTGGCCACAAGCTCCCTGCTCCAGAGTGGGGAGCAGGGCACCTGAGACAGAACCTCGCCTCTTCTAGCCGGACACTCGTCCACAGGCTGAAGGTGCCAGGACGGTACGAAGGGACAGCCTAGCCCCAGGGGTAATGCAGGGATGGAGTCCACAGGGCCCACCCCACCCAGCTCAGACATCTGTTTGTGAGGGAGAAGAGGAGGAGGAGGGAGCCAGAGGAGTCCTCAGGCCTCTGGGAAGGCCAGACTTGTTCACATCCTCAGCCACCGAAGCACAACTGGGCATGGGCTCCTGAGAGCGTGGGCATGAGTTAGGTGAGGCCAGAGGTCCCCTCCAAGCAGCTCTCAAGCTCCAGGATGAAACCTCTGGGTCCCTTTCCGATGTACGAACTTGACTTGTATGTTATTTTCTTCAAATGTGGAAAAGATGAGCTCACGGCAACTTTTTTTTTTCTCAATTTTTTTTTGGAACCAAGATTCGGCCCCAGAAGCCAAATTCAATTACCGCGTCCTGGACGAACCTTCCCCTCGCCCTGTATTCCCAGAACCCATCACCGGGCCTGGCTCAGGAGGAAGTGATCGCTGGACGTCTGTCGCATGAATGAGTTGCCTGTGGGCGCCTGGAGCCGAGACAGACGCCCGTCTCCCTGTTCCTTTGCAAACGCAGCTTGCCTTAGACTAGCTCCCCTGTGCCGCTGTTTGCCTTGGCCGAGCCTCCTTCCTAACGGGCTGAAATATGCCCCTGTGGGTCCCCTCTGCTGGAACGCTGTTTACTACCTGGCTTTCCGCCTGCAGGCCCAAAGCCGAGAGTCTGGTCTCTGTGTTAATAACCGTCAGCAGCAAAGAAGCCCAGTCTCCTGGGCATCACTGGGCGCCAACCTTGGGGGGGGTCACACTCCCAGCGACCCTCAACGAGGCAGCGGGGCAACCTTAACTTTCTTGCTGCCAAAGGGCAGGCTGATACAGGCAGAGCTGGGTTTTCGGTAAGGAATTAACACACCGTTTGGTGGCAACCGTAAGATGAATGACTCCCAGCGTTAATTGCAGTATTGGTCCCAACAGCCGAGGTACAGAATCAACCTGAGCGTCCACCAGCAGAGGAGTGGGCGAAGAAGATACGGTATATGTACCAAATGGAGTACTGTTCAGCTTTTAAAAAGAAGAAAATCTTGTCAGTGGTGACAACATGGATCGACCCGGGGGATATTATGCTAAGACAAATAAGCCAAACACAGAAAGACAAATACCACATGATCTCACTTACATAGAGAATCTAAAGAAGTTGAACTCACGGACGTGGAGGAGAGCAGAATGGTGGTGACCGGGGCTGGGAGTGGGGAGAGGGGGGTTAGGGAGATGATGTTGGTCAAAGGATACAAAACTTCAGTTGGATAAAAGGAATAAGCTCAAGAGATCTATTGTACAACTCGATGACAATAGGTAATAACAACATATTGTATTCTTGAAAATTGCTAAGAGAATAGATTTTAAGCATTCTCACCATAAAAATAATAAGTATGTAAGATAATGCTTACATTAAATTAGCTCGATTTAGCCATTACGTAATGTATATATGACCTGCTTCAAAACGTGTTGTGCACTATACATATTTTTGTTTTAGTCAATTCTTCAAAAATTACAAACCTTTAGCTAGACTGGCAAAGGTAAAAAGGAGAAGACACGAATAACTTAAGTCAGAAATTTAAGCAGGGGCATTAATACCAACCTTACAGAAATAAAAAGCATTTACAAAGAACACAATGAACAATTCCAAGCCAACAAATCGGATAACCTAGGTAAAATGGACGAATTCCTAGGAATGCACCAATTACCTAAATGACTCAAGATGACATAGAAAATCTCTGCAGACAAGTAATGAGATTAAATCAGTGATCAGAACGTCCCAATAAGAGTTAAGTCCAGGGTTAAATGGCTTCACTGGCAAATTCTACCAAACATTTGAAAAATTAACACTAATCCTTCTCAAATTCTTCCAAAAAAAAAAAAAAAAAAGAAATAGAATGCATTAACACGAATTCATTCCAGGAAACCGGCATTGCTATGATATACCAAAGCCAGATACAGATATCACAAGAAAAAAAAATCACAGGCCAATATCCTGCGAACATAAATACATAAATCCTCAAAAAACATTGTCAAACAAAACCCAACAGCATACTGAAAAGATTAGGTAGCATGACCAAGTGGAACTGATCCCAGGAATGTAAACATGAGTCAACATAAGAAAACCAATGAATATTATATACCACATCTACAGGAAAAGAGAAAAAAACTATGTAATCATCTTAATTGATGCAGAAAAGGCATTTCACAAGATGAAACAAGCTTTATGATTTAAAAAAAGAAAACACTCAGAAAACTAGAAGTGGAAAGGAACTTGCTTGACAGGGCAAAGGGGATTTATGAGAAACACACAGCTAAAACCGTACTCAGTGGTGAAAGACGGAAAACTTTCCCCCAAGATCGGTAATAAGACAAGAAGCCTGTTTTCACTACTGCTATTCAACAAGGTACTGGAAGTTCTATCCAGAGTATTTAGACAAGAAAAAGGGGGGGGGGAAAGACATCCAAGTTAAAAAGATGGAAGAAGAGACCAGGCGTGGTGGCCTACACCTGTAATCCTAGCACTCTGGGAGGCTGAGGTGGGAGGACTGCTTGAGGCCAGGAGTTCAAGACCAGCCTAGGCAATAGCGAGACACCATATCTACAAAAAATAAAAAATTAGCCAGGTGTGGTGGCACACACCTGTAGTCCCTGATACTTGAGAGGCTGAGGCAGGAGGATTGCTTGAGCCCAAGAGTTTGAGGTGGCTGTGAGCTAAGCTAACAGTATGGCACTCACCCAGGGCAATAGAGTGAGACTCTGTCAAAAAAAAGAAAAGAAAGGAAAAGACAAAAGAGCAAATTCAGAGGACCAATTCAAATATTACTACAGTTAGCTCTTTGAGGTATCTCCATATTGCTTTCCACAGAGGTTGCACTAGTTTGCAGTCCCACCAGCAGCATATGAGTGTTCCTATCTCTCCACTTCCATGCCAGCTTTTATTGTTTTGGGACTCTTTGATAAAAGCCATTCTCACTGGGGTTAACTGATATCTCATTGTGGTTTTGATTTGCATTTCCCTGATGATTACAGATGTTGAGCATTTGATCCAGCAATCCCATTACTGGGCATCTACCCAAAGGAAAAAAAGGCATTCTATAAAAAGGACATCTGCACTAGAATGTTTATAGCAGCACAGTTCACAGTTGCAAAGTTGTGGAAACAACCCAAGTGCCCATCATACATAAGTGGATTAATAAAATGTGGTATATGTATATCATGGAATTATATTCAGCCACAAAAAACAATGGTGATCCAGCACCTCTTGTATTATCCCGGATAGAGCTGGAGCCCATGCTACTAAGTGAAGTATCACAAGAATGGAAAAAAGGCACCACATACCATCAAATTGGTATCAACTGTTCAACACTTATGTGCATGTATAGTAATAACATTCATAGGGTGTCGGGCAGGTGGGAGAGGGGAGGAGGGG
Source organism: Mirza zaza (assembly GCA_008750895.1). Taxonomy (NCBI): domain Eukaryota; kingdom Metazoa; phylum Chordata; class Mammalia; order Primates; family Cheirogaleidae; genus Mirza; species Mirza zaza. The sequence goes on from VSMD01040997.1 coordinate 21,067, forward strand.
ATGGGTATGTTCACACCTAACAGGTGTGGTGTACATCATCTGGGGGGTGGACACGCTTGAAGCTCTGACTCCAGGGGGAATGGGGGGCAAGGCAACATACATAACCCAAACATTTGTACCCCCATAATATGCTGAAACAGAAAAAAAAGAAACAAAGAAAACAATAGATATCCCAATAAAAAAAAATAAGCAAGGAACTTGAATAAGCACTTCACAAAAGAGGATATGCAAATGTCCAATAACCATATGAGAAATTATCAATATGATTAACCATCAGGGACTATTACTACATATCCAGTAGAATAGCTGGAATGAATACTGACAATGCCAAGTGTCAGCAAGGACTCAGAGAGCAACAGGAAATTGCACGTGCTAGAAGAAATATTAATATAAATCGGTTCAATCACCTTAGAAAATTGTTTGACACTAGCTATTCAGGTTGAACATACACATCTAGCAATTCAACTCCTAAATATGTGCCTACCAGAAATGTAAGCACTCCTGCAAGGCGATAAATCTAAAAAAAAAAAAAAAAAATGATTGCCATAAAGGTCAAAAATGATAGTTCCCGGTCGGGAGGGGGAGGACACTGCTGGGGAAGGGGGTTTGGGGTCTCAGCAAAATTCCAAAATTCCAAAATTTCTCCACCTGGGAAGTAGCTACACAAGTATTTGCTTTATAATAATGTTAAGCTGTATATTTGTTTCATGTGTTTTTTCCATAGTGTGCTCTGTTATAGTCATGATAAAAGAAATTTTAAAAGAAAAAGAGAATACACCCAAATGCTAAGGACCCGAGGGTAGAGGGTAGAGAACCTTTGGATAACATTTTCTTTCTTACCTTCCCGGAGCTCTCGTTTTTTCAGCAACAGGGAATCGGCGGTGGAGAAGCGGGAGTCTGGGCCTTAACTGAAGTCCCAGCCCCCCGTCATCGGCTATCCAACCTTTCACAAGTTACTTAAACTCTGTGCTGTCTCCTCCTCTGCTAGATGGGGTAGTAACAGTGACTACCCTGCCGGGTCGCTGTGCACACCAAGGACCGGGAGTGCCTGCCCACAGTAAGCCTCCGCTCAGTGGTAGCTGCTACCGGATCAAGTCCAAGTCACATTTACGTTGGGGGAAAACGTGAAATACAGACTTCGGCCTGGAGCAGTTGCCACACTTCACTGTGACTAACTGTTTTCCTTCTCCACCTAACAGCGGACACCACAAGGACAGCGTCTGTCTGACCCGCTCTCTCATCCCAGCAGGCAGCACAGGCCAAGCGAAAGGCGTCCAGGTGTGGCTTTTAATGCAACGCCGAGGGGATGGCAGAGTGTGGACACCTGGGGGTGCCCCGCCGCAGCCCAAGCCCGGCCTCCCTCCTGCTTCCCCAGAGGAGAGGCTCCGGCATGCTGTGGGCCTAAACGCGGCCCCTCTCTGGGGTCCTGGGTCAACCTTGCTTCTTGCCTCTGTGTTCTTGGGAACAGCTCCGGGGTGATGGGAAGGACCCTTTGGCCTTGTCTCAGGGAAAGGAAGAGGATGGAAGACGGGGGGGGGCTGGGGCTGGGAGGCTCCAAGGATGCCCTCTCTGTTACCTAGTGGGCGTACCTGCCTGAAGGGTTCAGGATTAACCCAGCTCTGACTGGGATGTGCCTCAAGGGAGCTGGGGGTCTGGGGGAGCAGGGAAGGCAGCCCCAGGACGGCGGGCCACTCCTGAGCAGCTCCCCCAGGCTGTCCCTCCTCGGGCCCAAGGCTTGAGCTGGCTCTTCTGTGGTCAGTGACAAATGTCTTCCTCAAGCACAGAGTGCTTTCACAGACATCAACCCGTTTACTCTCCCTAACAGCCCTGGGAGCTAATCCATCCTCGTTTTACACGGCAGGAGGTTGTAACAGACACGAAGAATTCAGACCAAGGTCATCCAGCCCTGGCCTCAACCCACACCCTCCCTCCCCTCGGTGTCTCCCCAGCTCTCCCTAGGAGATCAGCAGGAGCAACTCCGGCCAGGACGACCTCAGCCCCAGCAAGGCCCGAGACCCCTGCCACGTCCTTGCCTCCTAGGAGCAGCCAGGAAATGTGCTTGTCTCTCTGGGGGCTGCAGAATGGCCGGGGGAGGACCCTGAGTCTAGAGAGATACCCGACCCAGCCCTGCGCGGCTCCAGGGCCCCCTGCAAGGCTCTGCTCCTTTGGCACGGTCTCGGGTGGGAGAGCTGTCCCATCCACACGCCAAGGGTGGCCTGGGAGAGGGGCACAAAGGGCCCTACGAGGGGAAAAGCATCCAGGAAGTCACGGATTCCCAGTATGGCAGCTCTGGGTTCCCAACAGAGAAATAAGGCGGTTTGGGGGGAGAGAACAGCGCAGGGTTTCAGAGCAGAGATGCGAAGGTCACAGGTGGAGAAGGGCTTCCTCAGTAAGGAGCAGGGTCTTTCAAAGCTGTGGCCTTGCTCACGGTAGATGTCTGGGACTCTTTAGGAAGGAGCTGGAAGACAGGCGGGCTTCTGTCTCGGAGGGTGGAAGCTGCTGCTTCCCAAAAGCAGGCTCCCTTCACTCGCTCACATAGCCGAGGCGCAGGTCATCGGCAGAGGGCCATCCAGATGAGTCAGATGTGGCCACAGCCCCATCGCCCCAGTCTGTCTCTCCAGCAACTTCCCCTCCTGACATCAAAGTGAAAACGCAAGTGAACAGAATCCAGCTGATTGAAGAGAATCACCCCATAATATTCTGGTTCAGGCTGTGCTGGATCAGGCCAGAATGAGAAGTCTCGGGACAGCCTCCTTTTCTGTTCCCTTGGAAGACATCTGATCCTCAGAACACTTTTAACCTGCTGAACTTCTGCGGGGAAGGATGAACTGCTTCCTCCAAACCAGGCTGAAAGGAGGCAGCGGGGCAAAGGCGGCCCCGCCCGCACCCCACGCACACGCGCACTCAGGATGGGGGAACTGGAACACTTTGCAGCTGTGCCAGCAGCCACCTTCCCCTTCAGCGTCAACGGGCAGCAACTGCTCTCATCCGAACCGGGACTCGGGGACCAGGGGTGACAGCCCACACAATTGGTGCACGCCGTAGCTTCACGCAGGAGCATGGATGTGCAGATACAGACACGCTGCCTCTTGGCTCTGACCCCTCCTTGCGCTGTGTCTCCAGGGCGCTAGCGGTATCAGACATGCCAACTATGGTGATCTTGGGCACAGCCTGGGTTGCCATGGTTTCCTCATCTAATTTCTGTAATCCTTCACTGAACAACGACTTAAAGGGGCCTCGTAGGAGCCAGGCACAGCGCTGAGTCTGGGGCGGGAGAGGAGTGAAAGCCAGGCCCTGCTCTCAAGCAGCTCAGTCCGTGGGGCCAACTGCAGACGTGCTACCAGAGAGCCTGCACTCAGCCTCTTCCGTGCGCAGCTAAAGCCAGGCTCACCTGTTTCCACCTCAATGCCTCTCAAGTTCCAACACACTCCTTTTCGGCTAAGATACGGAAACAGGAGGCAAGACATAACCCATTAGTGCCAACGTTGGTGCGGAGCTCCTGTCTATCTGGAAAGCGAGCTGGGAGAAGGGAACGGACACCACCACAGGGGAGTAGGGTGCACGAGTGGCATGAGACACAAATGCGGGTCTCGGGCCACTAGTCCAGCAGCTCAAGTGCCTCTGGGAGATTCTAGCAGCATTTTTTATCAAGGTACAATCTGATCATCCAAAAGTCCGAGTCTATTTGATCGCAGCGCTGGGATTCGGGCGGCAAAGACTGTGCCCCCAGGAAGCACCCAAGGAGCTCAGATCCGCTGAGGGAATGACACCTCAGGTTGCAGTGACCTTCCCTCCCAGACAACAGGGACACCAGGATGCTAGAAAGAGCACAGTGAATTAGCTATTTTACTTTGCCATCCTACAGTTTTCCATAAACTTCTGCACTTGGCTGTAAATCGGCCCTCAACAAGGATTAGAAAAAGTAAGAGGAATTCCTAAAGGCAGAGCCCTGCCACTGGGAGGGACAACTGCATGCCGGGCAGGCTAGCATCCTCTCAGACCTGCTGCCACCCCGTTCACCACTCAGATGTCATCACAGAGATGAAACACACTTACACAATCATGGATCTGTGTCTTTGCCATTTATTTTCTAAAATCTTATTCAAAATAGTAAACAATACAATTTCAGATATGAAAAAAATTACTGCAATAAAACAGTTCAGGTGTATTTCCACTGTGCTTCCCTTCCTTATTGGGAAAGTACATTGTCCACCTGAGAGATGGGATGGATGGCCTTCTCGTCCCATCTCTACACAAAGCACAAGCCACGGGCTCACCGGGCTGTGATTAACATATATTAGGGGTTATGTTTTCTAAAAAGTTGTAGCGACACTTGTAAGTCAACATGGTGCAAATCACATATTTACATATTGATCAATTCTTTATGATAAAACACAGACAAAAATGAAAAAAGCAAATAATTTCCAGTTCTGTAAAAAAAAAAAACTAAGAAAATAAAACAAGTTCGGAGGAAAAAAGGTCATTGTACACATATATCCTTTATGTATACAAACAACTTCATTCAGATATAATTTTAATTTGAAAGACCTACATACAATACTATTTAAGTGATAATGACCCCTAAGATTTATTCAAAGCTACTATAAAATAATAAAGTGAACAAATCTGATATACTTTTAAACTCTGCCCATTGCTTGAAACCTTGGAGGAACCCATGCTTCAATCCATTGCTAACTGAAAGTAACTGTACATGTATTTCATATTTTACCACAGTTTCTACCTCTAAATTTAGTTTAGTAATTCAAACCAAAAAATGGTATCTCTGCAACATTTTATCTATGTCCACAGCAAACTGTAGTCTCTATTGCCAGAATTTCTAGACATATTTAATGGATTATTTAAAACTGTGGTCAGATTGTGCAATATCATATCTTAAATTATCTAAAAATATCAAAGCCTTTCTCTTGGAAGAAAAATATATTACTGAAATGCAAAGCATTATCGACACATACCCTTGTACATTACAGTTTGGGACCACAGAGAAATATGTGCTTAAAAAATAGCATTTGGATGGCAGAGAGTGAATCTGAGTCTGCAGTACCAGATATGTTAGAATCTAGTTACAAGTTTGGAATCTTCCAAAAGTAGCATCACTAATAATTTCATAAGAAATATAATAAACTAAAACAATAAAAACTAACAGTGTAAATATAAGGTAATGTTTAACTCACATTTTGGATACCTGATTAAATTCAGCTCTAAAAGTACAGATAAAAAATTATATACTCCTTGTTTGTGACACTGAATTTCCAAAGCACCAAGGCAAAAGAGAGACCCACGTCTCATTTAAGTACCAACTGCCTATGGCAAACATCTGCACAGTATCATATAAAAAGTCAAGCAAATAAAATTACATAATAAGCAAACTCAAATCACAGTGCTTTAAAAAATATAATCATTGGTGATCTTCAAAGAAGGCATTGCCTCATTAACATTCTGATCTAGACGACGATATTCCACTGTTTTGGAACAAAGGCCATCACGCCATTTCCTGCTTTGAACCAGAAGGAAAATCTGGAATAGAACAAAATTAATTAAATATGCAAAAGAGAAAACAAAGAATATAGTAAACATTTTTATAACCAACTGAAAAATCTCTCTCCTAGGTTCCCAAACACAAAAAATAAAATGTTAACAATAAAGGCTATTTTGCTTTCCATATTGTAAAAAAGGCTAGACAGTGGTTCTCAAATTTCATGCACATAGGAACATTTGTTAAAGACTCGGATTCCTGGGCTCTATCTTCAGAGACTGAGTTAGCACATAAAGTGGAGCCCAGGAACCCCCATGTTTAACAAGTGCCTTAGGTGTTCATAACAGAGATGGCCTAACAGTAAATACTGGGATACGGTATCACTGGCATTCAAAATTCTATCCATCTACAAACACTTACAAAACTAGTGAGAGATCATTAACTACAAATAACCAGAAGGGTTTGTTTGTTGGCTATTCTCAAACTATTTTACTAGATTCACTGATTCTCAACAAAGCTAGTAGGCATTTTGAAATTATCTGGTCCAGTTTCACCATCTCTTAGGTAAAAAAAATCAAGGCCCCAAAGGTTAAGATGGCTTTCAGGGAATTACAAAAGTAAGCCACAACAAAGTCAAGAACTGAGACTTCCTGACCAGTAAGTATTAAAAAGCAATTATATGTTTGATCTCCCTTTACGTATTTTGAAAGGCTCAACTATTCCACTCTGGGACTCACAGAGCCAAGATGGCCCTCACACTGACTGACCCATCCAGTCCTGTTTGTGCCTTCTTTGCCTCATGTGATCCACCAAACCCATGCTGGCACAGAAATTTTCATCACAATATTATTTCTGAACCAAAAATTGGAAACCATCTAAATGCCCAATAGGAAAACAGCTGAATCATTTCTGCACCTATTAAGTCATGTTTTTAAAGAATATTAATGACATGGAAAATACTCATATGTTAGGTAAAAAGATATAAAACTCTATACCAAAATGTTAATAATGCTCTGCATAATAGCTTAAATATTTTTTCTAAATGCTTCTGTGTTTTCTGAATTCCCTAAAATAAACATGTAATACTTTTATAACCAGAAAAAGTTATTAAAAAATCATTAAGTTCAATACGCAATAAATTAAGGGGTAAGTATTAAATTAATGTTCTTTCTCTACAAGTATTTCCATACAAGTAGTTATGCTAAATTAAGATATAAAAACCTGGCCGGGCGCAGTGGCTCAAGCCTGTAATCCTAGCTCTCTGGGAGGCCGAGGTGGGCGGATCCTTTGAGCTCAGGAGTTCAAGACCAGCCTGAGCAAGAGCGAGACCCCATCTCTACTATAAATAGAAAGAAATTAATTGGCCAACTAATATATATAGAAAAAGAAATTAGCCGGGCATGGTGGCACATGCCTATAGTCCCAGCTACTTGGGAGGCTGAGGCAGCAGGATTGCTTGAGCCCAGGAGTTTGAGGTTGCTGTGGGCTAGGCTGATGCCACGGCACTCACTCTAGCCTGGGCAATAAAGTAAGACTCTGTCTCAAAAAAAAAAAAAAAAAAAAGATATAAAAACCTTAAAAAAAAATCACTGGGCTTTGGTATTGCTCATTAAGAAACAATTTGACTAGTTTTTTAGATGCGCATATCATCAAGCATTCTGTCTAGAATTTGTTAAAATATATAACAGACTTATAAACTGATTAGACATCTCAACATTTTACCATCAATTTAAACTTGACTAAAGAAAGGGGAAAAAAAAAACCCTGAATCATCAAAAGCATTAATAAGACATATGACTGAGACAATAAAAGGCAACTAGAGGGGCTGAAAAATCGCAGACTCACCTTCCTTTTATTGTGATATGTAACATAAACAACAGCAATACAAAAAGCAAAAATAATAAGATGAAAAAAGAAATGGCTGTCTTCCTCTTCCATATTTGAAGATGGGGTCTTAAAAGATTTCACCGACTGTTCGATTTCCATGTAACCTCTGTTTTCTTCCAAGGTGTCATCGGACTCGTCATCCCTGGGGCTGGTGGTCCAGTCATAGTCCGGCTCTCCATAGTCCCCGTTGTCCAGAGAGTCCTTGGCTGTGGATGGAGAACTGTTCAGCGTGAGCAGATCCTCCTCCTCTATGCCGGGATCTTCGTTGTTATCGGCTTCCTCTTGGGACGGAGAAGCAGTGGGTGAGGGACGAGGGGCCACAGACGCTCCTCCACTTTTCTCTGTACCAGTTGTGGGGGCGAGAGTAGTACTAATTTGGGATGTAGAAGGTTTCGTTTGGTTTTCATGTGTCACAGCATTTGTGTTTGGGATAGAAACATCTGAGTTGAGTACAGTTTGTTTTGATGAATCATTAGGCAGTGATACAACTGAAATAAACAAAGAACATTAAACTCAAATCTCCAACTTTATCTCCACCAAGCTAGAAGCATATTTACCTAAATTTTTCACTAAGCATTTCTCTCTGCTAAATTCCTATAACTTTCTCTTGAGAACCAATTATTAAGTCTCAATAGCCAGCAATCAATCACATTTCTTAGTCAGTTATTCATCAGATAACAACTGTTTTGCCAGATAATAACAACTTAAGCTGCATAAAGGACCTACTGCATTACATAGCCTGCCAACAACAGAAAAGAGAAGGGTCTGACTTTAGGTCACAATGTCAAAGCCCACACATGGCCCTTACCCATCCTTTGTTTTCATTTCACAAGGAGGTTGGACTTCGGTCATCCTTGTCCAGATTCCACTCTACACCCAGAATGGAAAGATAAGCAGCTGATTCTGGCTCAAGTAGGTCACAAAAAAGATGGAATTTGGACCTAAATACTTTCAACACAACATAACAAATTCAAGAGAAACTATAAGCACACTGTAGACAGTATTTCTAAATGATACCTGAACTAGAAGATTCCGTTTCTTAAATCTTAAAAAAAAAAAAAGTATCCTCAGCAAGAAGAAAGGGAAAACTCCTAAAGGACAAAAAGTCAGAAACTAGAACTTGAAAGCTAAACAACTAGACTATTTTAAAGACTGGAAAAGACAATGTAGGTATGGAAAATGACACTAAATACATTCAAATTCTTACGTCCCTATGCTGCTACCTACTGAGAACAATAAATACAATGGCAAATGTAGAGAAGCAGGCACTTTTGAAAGGGCATAACCAAGACTTAGTCATCTAGGAATCCAAAGTACTTACGTTAATTTTTTTTAGACTTTATCAAAACAAAAATATAAAACTTTAAAATTCTTACAGACTGCCAAGAACATACCCAAGCATTGAAATTTTAAGAAATCTAATATAGAATGAGTTTAAATAAATCTAAGGTGGTAACTTTCTACACTCACTTGAAATTTGGAACTTAACACATTCTAGACTAATTTTCTTATTACAAGAGTGATTACTTTGAAATAACCCCACCATAAGGCATGCTTATAAAAGTTAGATTGTCCCAAGCTTTACATACTGTACTGCCATGGAGCTGCTCCCCCATTAAAAGTATATATGTTCATTTTCATTTAACTTATTTTCACAGGACAATAACCTGGATTTATAACATTTAAAATTGGTGTATTGGTGTATTTAACATTTAAAATTGGTATATTCGTGTGTAAGTCTTTATAAAGACTTAATAAAAAAAGATAAGGAGTCCCTCAATTGTCCCAGTTGTAACAACATTTATGGGGCTCTAAGAAATAAAAACGGAGACTACAGGACACTTTAATACTCCACACTCCACCTCACTTACCTTATACTACACAAGATTTTCAACCATATCTTAGGGGAAAAAGTTGTTTCTGAAACTAGAGCTACCAGATATATACCCCCAAACCATGTCTCTTAAGCATTCTAGCAAGAAACATAAATGTTTAAATGTTATTTTTTTTCATTAAGTGATCAAAACAATTATGCTACTTAAGTATAGGTTATTAAGTATGAACTGTCCAATTTCCTTAAATACTAAGTTTGACAGCTGATATCTCTGACATTTTACTTTGACACTTCTTGTTTTATTTTTATTGTGAAGGTACATCCTCAGTCTTTCAAACATACAGTTTGGCTTATGATTATCTGTCAAATTTTTTTTAGAGCAATTTTTGGAAAACCATGGGTAAGTCACAAATTCGTGTCATTTTCAAATATGAGCTCCATCATGGAACCAATGCAGCACAGACACCTCAAAACATCAACAAAGTGTTTGGGAAGGATGTGGCTGATGAACACACAGTATGTCGATGGTTTGAGAAGTTCCATTCTGTTGATTTTAATCTAAAAATGAGCCACATGGGTGACCTGAGACCAAAGTGGGTAATGATGATCTAGCTGAAAGCTGTAGTGGAAGCGAACCCACCTCAATCTACACATGAATTACCAGCAAGGTTTGATGTTACTATTCCAACAATATTGTACCATTTGAAACAAATGGGCAAGGTTAGGAAGCTTGGCTAGATGGGTTCCAAGTGAATTAAATGAGCATCAGAAGAGAAATTGTCTCAAAGCTTGCCTTTCTTTGCTGTTGTGCCATAAAGACAAATAATTTCTATAGTGTATTGTTACATGGGATGAAAAATGAATTCTTTTTGATAATTGCAAGCATTTGGCACAATGGTTGGATAAAGATGAAGGGCCAAAACACAGTCCAAAACCAAATATTCATCAAAAAAAGCTAATGGTGTCTGTTTGGTGGTTCAGCGCTGGTATTATCCACTACAGCTTCAGGAAACCTGGTCAATCAATTACAGTGGATGTCTACTGCAACCAATTGAATGAAATGATGAGGATGCTTGTGATTAATCAGCCGATATTGGTCAACAGAGACAGGCCACTCCTCTTGCAAGACAATGCTCAAGCATGTGTCCCACAAACAACGCTGCTCAAACTACAGAGACTGGACTTGGAAACTGTCATCCACCATATTCACCAGACCTTGCACCAACTAAGTACTACTACTTCCAGGCTTTGGACCACTTCTTACAAGGAAACATACTCAATTCTGAACAAGCTGCGGAAAACACCTTTCTCAATTTCATCACTACTCACGCTCTCCAGGCTTCTTTGCTGCTGGCATAAACTAGCTATCCTGAAGATGGCAAAACTTGATAATTTAGGCACATACTTTGATTAATTGTACTGCTTATTGTTTGAGATATAATAAACTACACTTTTGATTTGAAACTGGACATTTCATATTTAATGACCCAATACTTTAAGAACAGGAATATCTTCATGAACCAGGGAAATCCTCATTACATGTTACTAATGATGAAAGGGCCTTGAGAAAATGGACCTAAGTTTTTCCCCACAGACTTGCAAACACATCTAGGAGGACAATCCGGTTACCAACAGTGAAGTGTTGCTGGGAAACAAGCATGTACCCACAGAACTGTAGTAGAGGAATGTAGGGCTAGACAGGCCCTGTTGGCAAGCATGAAAACACTATCCTAGTTCACACTGTTCTGCATCTGAAAACACAAAAAAAAAATGTAGGGAAAAATGCAGGATTGTGTGTTGGCCTGAAATTATAATGGGAACACTAAACAAGATCCTGCTTAATCATCATAAGTTCTTATGAGTGGATTTCCCCCCACTAAGTATCAGGCCCTGGTTTCTCATTTCTCTATACAGCCTTCAATATCCTGATTTCACAATGTAACATTGGCAAGAAAAGAAATCCTTTCTTAATCAAATCCTACAGATCCATTAAAATGAGGCAGGGCTGTCCAAGTTACCCTAAGACACAGGGAAGGGGAAAGGTGTTTACAAAGAATGTCCTTTGTTCCCAAACTCCTCTCCCTCTCCCCATCCCCTTAGGGAACCAACACCCCAGTGGTGTTTTATTTTTTGTTGTTGTTGTTTTTTTTTTTTTTTCAAAGAGAGGGGGTCTCGCTGTCACCCAGGCTGAAATGCAGTGGCAATCACCCAGGCTGAAATGCAGTGGCAATCACCCAGGCTGAAATGCAGTGGCAATCACCCAGGCTGAAATGCAGTGGCACGATGACCGCTCACAGTCAACCTGGAAGCCCTATGCTCAAGCAATCCTCCCGCGGGGATTACAGGTGAGAGACTGCACCCGGCCGGCCCCAACTCTTCACCAAGCACCAGCACCCACCAGACAGACCTCAGAGATGCACCAGGACCCGAAGGCAGATCCTTTCCCTTCACTTTCCCTTTCAGAAATACTCAGTCTTACTCAGTCCGGTCACTGTGTCCCTACCCCTGCCCACCACGGTCTCTACCTCACTGGTTCTGGAAAACCCCCATCCTTCCTTGGCCCTGCTAGACCCCCGAGTCCCCCATCTCCGGGTCCTCTCCAGACACCACACCCCCTAACCCCGGCCATCTCCTCGGCCCCGTCTCCTCCGCCCTCGCTTCTAGAGCCGCCTAACTTCCCACTCCAGGAAATTCTGGAGATCCCCACCAGCGCCATGCCTTGCGGCGGCCTGGACGCCACTCCTCCCTCCCCGCCCACCGACTCATCCTGGTCCCCGTCTCTCCCAGCCCCACTTTTCTCAGGCCCCTGGGCACCCTGCCACCTTGGACCCCGGCGGACACCACACTGTCCCTCCTCCGGCCCGCAGAGCCCCTGCCCCGACTGGACACCGCCGTCCCCTTTTCCTGGCCTGCGCCCGGGCCCGCCCCGCCTGCCCGCGCGCCCGCCCGCCCGCCCGGCCGCCTTTACCGCTGGAGACGGTGGCGGACGCCAGCAGGAGCGCCAGGACCAGCGGCCGCGCCAGCCCCGCGGAGGCCTGAATGCCCGCTTCGGGCAGCAGCTTCGCCTGCGCAGCCCCCCTCATCCTCCCCAGGGCGGCAGCGGCCATAACGGACTCTGCCGGGAGCCTGCGCTGTTGCTAGGCTCTGCGTCATGACGTCAGACGCCGCGTCGGGCGCCGCGGCCCTGGGCGCCTGAGTCCCGGCGTGATGACGTCGCGCCGGAGCGCGACTCTGGGGAGAGGACTGAGGAGGGAGGATGTGGGAGTCGCAGGAAGGGGAGCGCGGGGAGCGCGCTGTGCCCTCCGCCTCTGGGCAAGGGTGCGGCGTGCAGGGTGCTGGAGAGCGCCCGAGCCAGCCTTTCCCCTCTCCCGCGTGGTGGGACACTATACAGCCAATAAAACCGTTTTCAAACAATTTTAAAAGGAAGACCCAACTGTGTCTTTACACAGACTGATGTCTAAAGCCGAGTAACTGCCCTCCTCCTCTCAGAGGCAAAAGAAACGTGTTAACTGACATATCTAGGTGGTGGAATTACAAGTAATTTTTATCATCTTTCCTTACAATTATTTATTATTTCAGCAAATATTTAGCACCTCTCCATGTTTAAGGATACAGCAGTGAAAAAAAGGAACCCCTCTGCCTTGGTGGAGTTTATTTTGCTGTGAGGGAGACCATGGTGTAAATTACACAGCTTATATAAGACGGTGTGCATTATGGAGAAGTAGGGAAGGCGGCTGTGAAGTCCAGGTGAGGGGTTGCCACTGGAAATAGCTTCCAGGTTTCCTAAAATAAGCTATTACTTTTTAAATTTTGTAACTTAACCCCCTCCCCCAGATGAAAATGCAAATTTAGAAACTTCCAGGAATTTCACTTAGGGCCCTGGCACAACGCTTTGATCTGTATGTCAGTTCTGGGAATGTTTCCTCCATAAACAGCTATAGGCTTCAAATCATAAAAGTTTCATTTGATCCGATTTTCAGGAAAATCAGTGTGGCATCAAGATATTTATTGTGCCCACAGCGTCACCACCCTGGCATCTGTAATTCCCTCGTAGAAGACTGCTGCTATCCCCCGAGACTCGACTGAGCTGCCACTCTGAAGACTAGAGAAGGGCCTGTGTTCTACCCCTGAATCTGGTTTACCCACTGACCCTGGTGACAGCTCCCAGACACACGAACTCTGTGTTAAAAGAACTGAGAAGTCATTCATCTGCTCGTTTCCTGGAATCCACCACAAGCCCATTTAGACCGTCCTTGCTGCAAACCTCCCAGGTCAGCCAAGGTGCAAAGTCCTCCCCACCTGCCCCAGGAGCTTTCACTTCTGGGAGTACAGAAAATACCACTCAGTTTAATGAACAAGCCTCTTGATCCTAGTTTCTGCTTGTTTGGAGATTGCTTCAGACTTTAAACAGCTTATGTAGGATAAACACACTGCAGTCCTCTGATTCTTCGTCCACTTTGTTCTCACACCAGATTGTCTCAATTCTCTTAACTGGTGAGATACTGTGAACTCATGGCATTTGCACAATGATGTTCCAATATGCTGCATACAACAGGCAGACATTAAGTAACTGGTGAGGGAATTATTCCCTTATACTCGAAGCGCCCTTTTATACACTTAAAAGTATTTCAATACTGTACCTGGCATCTGCAACCACTACAAACCATAATCTGTGGACAAATTTTAAATGTTCACTTAGAAATAACTGCAAGTCCTTATAAACCTGATGAAGACAGTATGACAAATACTGAGGACCACAGTTTTGGGATAATCAGTTACACAAAGAACAAATCTAAACAAGTACCCTGTTTATTTACATTATTATTAATAAAGACAATAGGAGGAGGAAGAGGTTTCGGTATTTTATTCAAGTTTTATTTTAAGTGATGTTAATTACAGCATTTGAAAGAGAGGATCTAATTCCACACAAAATGGAAGACTCTAAAATGTACCCATTAAACTGCTAAAAAATAAATTGGTGAGAATACAACAGAAGTCCAATTTAGATTCTGAGTGTTGTCACCATGTGATTACAATCACACAGACTTCCCAGCTTATAGCTGGAGCGCCTAGAAGCTATTTCATACTCTGGTGCAAGGGCAAAAAACCACAACACAAGAAGGAATTAAGTCCTGAATTATTGGCTTCACCACATCCACCCTCTCCACCCCAAAATGGCACAAAGAAGCAGCTACCACACCCTGCAAACCTTTTGGTGTAAAAGAGGTGATAATGGACTGGGGTGGGAACAGGTCATGAAGATCTGTCTAAAAAAGTCCCTTTTAGGTGAGTTTGTACACACCATCAAGCAATCGGACTCTCATCAATTAGAGTTAGGAAACCAAGGTTCAATTCTCAGGAAGTCACGATTTCATTCATTTACTCAATATGAATTTACAAAGTTCCTACACATTGTCAGCTTCCACTTGCAGCCATTTCTAGATAAAAAAGAAACCTGGCATCTCTAGAGGAGCCACCAAGTTCCCCCCAAGTCTACAGCTGAAAAGACCTTTTTTGGAATCGGGTTTCTTTTGTACCTCTGAAAGGGTAACACCTTAAAGCTGAATCCTCTTTAACCTGGAGGTCTAACAAGATATTTAGCAATACTTGCATCCCAGACATACAACATTAAAAGATACACTAAATTCTGAAGGTAGCTATGCTGCAAAATAGTTTAAAATTAAACAATTATACAGTATTCATTTATGCTTGAAATTCCAGTCCTAGACCAAGCTTGTGGCCACCGGCATTGACGTTCTTGCCATCCAGCAGAGCTGACAGCGTCAGTTTGATACCTGCATGGGGGAAAACCAGGGACACGGAAACGGGGATAGAGGAAAGAAAAGAGAAGAAAGGTTAACACCAAATTCAGAACCTACTCCAGGTGTTATCAGCAGGGCCAAAGTCCACAGCCCTTCAATCCTTGTTACTTAACACCATCTGCCCAACAGGATCCTAGAGTGAGCCTATAACTGTAATTATCCCACTGACCACAGAGCCTGTCCAAATCCACTCTTCCCTCTCATTGTCCTCCTGCTACAATTAGTGTCTCTACCACTGGTACCATGCAGTAAGCTTCTTCACAATCCTCCCTCGAAATGAACTCCAATCTTGAATCAGACCTGAGGCCTGACATTCACATTCATAGTGTGCACACACGCGTGTATCGTGCACCCATACCCACGTACGCACACAACAAGCTGATTTTCCCAGGAGTGGCCTGCAATCTTAGCTTTCCAGGGTTCAAAGGCGGTATTATCTCCTGGAGCTATACACACTATGGACTGGCCCAGCTGGTGCAGAGGAAGCCTGAACACCACTTTTCCCATTTCTTTGTCTTTTTAAATGGGAATTATTTATACATTAGTTTTGAGAACCTGCTAGAAATAAGTATTAAGCATTATGTGCACAGTGGAAAAAAGGATGAAAGAAAATAACTAAAAATTTAAAAATGTTAGCCTTGGCCTTTTGTTCTCCTACTACTTCTGATATTCTCTAAATGTTTTATAAGGACTCTGTACTCATTTAATTACAAACTTTACATATATACATTTACAATGTACTATATATAAGCATTTCATAAGCAATGGCGTGAATCAGCACCACAATTCTTTTTAAGACAAAGAACTGATGTCACACACAACGAATACATACCTGGCTTTAGGGTCTGAGTGTATCCTAAACCTATCAGGCTGGAGTTGTTCACTTTAGCCTAGTCAGGGAAAAGACAAGACAGAGTGAAAATGTTAAGTACTTCACGGTTTAATCTCCAAAACGAGCAAAAGCTTTTTAACCAACCAACTCTGGACTTTAGAATCAAACTATCCTTTTTCAAGACCACCTTGTTTATGGGATTCGTTAAATTCACTATGAAATATACCAAATTTTTAGGTGCATGTTTTTCTACCCAAATGCCGTTCTGAGACCTGACATCCCTCGGAAAAGCAAAGCAAGGAGAAGGAAGGCCTCTGGGTGTCTGGCGTCCCTTCTAGCTGTTCCTTTTGGCTCATACCATCTAAATAGTGAGGTCCCCTTTCCTTGGTTTTTAAGGGCCTAACGTTAAGGGAGCCAAATTCAGTTCCCAGTTCACGAGACTTAAATAGACTTTTCATAAACTACACAAACCAGTACAGAAACGGCTCTACAACATGAGAGTTCCTCATTCCACTACACAGCCTACCGTGCCCTGTGACAACAGAAATGCGCCCAACTGGATTTACTGCAAAAACTGTGAAGCAATCCAAGGGCCCATGGGCAATGCTGCAGCTGACCACTGGTTTCTTAATATGCAGTGCAGCAGCTAAGAAAGAATGAAAAATGAGGGGGGAAATGAACATTTAGAACCCTGGATTTCAGAGTTCCCCTTTTTATAGTCTGCCTTATGGGACAGTGCCTGGTTAAAGGAAGAGGCTCAAGAGCAGGCGTCCTCAAACTGCTGCCCACGGGCCACCTGCAGCCCGCTGAGGACATTTATCCGGCCCGCCAGGTGTTTTTGCCGCAACTGCCTGTCCTGCTTAGCAGCCGACTCGTCCTGGGCCCACAGTGCACATGTGTGGAATGTGCGCCGCACTCTCCAACGGCCCTCCAGCGGTCTGAGGGACAGTGAACTGGCCCCCTGTTTAAAAAGTTTGAGGACACCTGCTCAAGCGTAAGCCAGGCTGGGTCAAATCCAGGCCCCAGCACTTACCTGCTGCATGCCTTTGGGCAAGTTATTCTACCTCTCTAAGTTTCCTGCTCCTCATTTGTAAAAACAGGGATGATATAAATAAATAAATAAATAAATAAATAAATAAATAAATAAATAAATAAATAAATAAATAAATAAATAAATAAATAAATAAATGGAAAAAAAAGAAAAGAAAAAGCACACCTATGTCAAAGGGATTAAACATAATTATACACACATGAAAGGCTCTACACGGTGCCTGGCACATATACTAAGTACTATCACTATTACCACTGCACTGATTTGGAACTCTTCAAAGTCACGGTACTCCAGCAGTCCTGCAGGACTCCAGCCTAAGAAGCAGGCAGGCCCGGAGATGCGCGATTCCACGGATACCCACCGAGAAGCAGGCGTCAGGGTCGATCTGGTACTTGGCTGCTATCCCGAAGCGCGTGTTACTGTTTCCTGCTGTCCAGGCGAGGTTGACGGCGGTCTCCAACTTCTTGTTCACCTTCTGGTAAATGGAGCCGCCGAACTCTGTCCCGTCATTCCTGCAAACAGGCACGGCACGGATGCCAGGCTGCTCAGGGAGGTGGGCTGGAGCCCAGACAGAGCCGCCCCGGTCTACCAGAGGACAGGGATGCTAGAAACGGGCTGATCTAACACGGGTATTGAGAAGGCCGCTGAGTCTGCCGAATTTCACGAAACAGGTACTAAAGTACAGGAAACCAGATAAGAATGGAAGAGACGCCAGAGACATCAGAAAGGTCCAGAAGGAGAGAAAAGCCATTTCAGCCAGCCTTGGGAACACCAGACGCAGCACAGTCAGCTACCCAAGCTGCACCGAACTTAAAAGTTTGCTTCCACCTACTCTTTAAAATAGAAGCAGCAACTAGGACATTGGGATTCTGAGTGATCTCTTTATTCTGAGGCTGATGTTACTACTTTTATAAACGACTCTATCGTTAAAAACAGTGTGGGAGGAAAAGCAAATGAGAAGAGAACACAGCCAGAAGCTGCGAGAAAGGCTGGGCCACACGTGTTCCTGGGAAGGCAGGCTGGAGGCCTCAGCATGACACGGAGCAGCCACTGCTGGGAGAGGCAGCTCAACCCGCCCCAGCCCCTGGAGGAAAAGCAGTAACAAAAGAGCTTCACCTGCAGGGCAGACTCGTCCCACCTGTGCACACTGCTGACCCAGACTGCCACACCTAAGGTCCTGGTGGAATTGGAAAGGGAGCTTCTTGCTACGTTACAAAATGTTTCTGTCTTCCAAAAATACTCAGAATGAACTCCCCCTGCTAGCCAAACCCCCTCCCCTCTTCCAGATACACTGAATTGCCTCCAGCCGCTGGGAAGGTCCCTGTCCCCTCCCAGCCACTCAAATCCTCCTCTTGCTCTCTCAGGGCCCTACTCAAGCTCTCGGAATTTGGACGTCTGTCCCACCCAGCAGTTAACTCACAGAACAGCCTGTATACACTGTGCGGTCACTGGCACCCCCCAAAAAAATATGTGAAGAGCTCTGAGAGTCCACACTTGGTCCCTCTCGGGCAGCGCGGGGTGGGCACAGATCATACGGTGTCTATCACTGTTGCTTTTCGACTGTTTATATGCACAGTACATGCCGGTGCCTGCTCAGAGCATCCTTCCACATGGACGGAACCACGGAAAACAAACATGGTTAAAGTAGCCGCCGCTGGGAAGCTGGAATGACCAGGGAGAGGCAGGGTGGAACCACTGCTTTTCATATGCCCTTTTGTACTGTTTGATTTCATAACCATGGGCTTAGATTCCTCTGATTAAAAACTGAAGAAAAATTTTAATGCTGCAATTTTTAAAAAAGGAATGATCATCTTCCTGGCATCAGCTGGTCTTCAAGCTTGTATGGACCCTCTCAAAACATTTTCAACATAAAACCAATGCCAAAGTTCTGCCTCGTTATTTTGGACATTGCCAAGTGGAGATGGCACTGGTGACTAAGTCAGAGCCCGTGTGCTTTGGAATCCAGCAAAGGGCTTGAGGACCTAAGAACAAATTACTGCTGTTTCACTGCAAACTCTGCTCCTCACAGAAGGCTCTCCCTAAAGTAGATGCTCATAAGATACCTTCTAAATTCTTAAGATTTCCCCCTGAAATTCAGACGGACAGACACCGTGCTCAGAAAGTACAGGGCGAGCCCCGGCACTGCCTGACTCACGGGGAACCCTGTCTTCTGCAGACAGCCCAGCAGGCTACAAAGCAGCAGCCTATCAAAAATAATGGATTTTTGAGTGACTTTAGTAATATATTCAAATGGGGAAATTTTCTTGGGCTTAAATGTGGTTGTTCCTTTTTTAAGGTCAGATTTTTTCAGAAAAATTCTAAAACCAGGAATGCAATACTGCCTTCTCGTACTGGGCTTTCAAAACCACGAACAGAGGGAGTCGACTGTTCAGACCCATCTACAAGAAGCACAAAGGACATCTGTCCCACAAGCACCAGGGCAGCCCAGAGGAGTTGTGTCAGACGCCTCCATGCCGGTTCCAAAAATAAGCCACGTCCCCTAGTGACTTATTAAAAACACTGACACTCAGGTATGGGAGAGACATGGCTAACAGCCACTGTTCTCCCTAAAACCGGTGCCAAGTCCAATTCCCAACCAAGGAAACACTTCCCACTCCAGTAAGAATTCTAACTTTAAAAACACTTCTGTGCTTGTGATAGTGTTCCTATAACTTTTTTGTATGTTCCCTTTTTTAAATTAACATACAGTAAAATGGACCTTTTGTTGGAGCACATTTCTACAGATTTCAACACATGTACAGAGTCGTGTACCACCACCACAATCGGGGTACAGATCAGTTCCATCCTCCAGACCCCACCCCCAGACCCCGTTGCCAGCACACCCCCCCTTCCAAACCCCTGGCAACCACTGCACCGGCCGTCTCTGTCATTTTCCTGGGACCGTTGAGTTGGAAAAGACTCCAAATTTTTAATTAATGCTTAAAATTCCTCAAAAACTTTTTATTAATAAAAATAGTATTAGCTTACCATTTTTATTAGTAAACTAAACAGTGAAACACTAACACTATTTACTTCCTTAAATTTAAGAAGTCACTTTTTTAGTGACCTCTAGTGGAAAGAAATAAAGTTGTTAAGTTTTATACCCCACTTGTGCCACAGGTTAATTCCTCATGAAACCGAAACAAGATCTTTACGGACAAAATACTTGTTTGCCTTAACCTGAACCCTCACTCTGCTTCAATTCTCAAGTGTGATTACAGGGAGCTCCCTCCTAACGTCATCTCCTCTTCCCTTCACCATACTGTCCGATAACTAACAAAGTTTCAAACGCCCCACCAGGGAAGATACTTTGTCTTTAACTGAGAATATCAGCTCCTGAAGTGTCTACCGAGTTAAGCACACATAGCAAGCTGATCCTCGCAGTCCACAGAGAGAGAGAGAGATGCACCTTTTCTTCCCCGTATTTTGTTAATGAAAACAAAAACTGTAGGGAAGGGACAGCCCTCAGCAATGACATCAAGCCCTGTTGTCATTAACCTGCAGACCAGCAGCAATATTTACTGTCCGCAGAATAGAGAGAACCTAAGACACTTCGGGAAATGGGCAGGCGGGAAACAGAAAGATGTAGCAGGCCATCTGGCTCATCCGATGCCAACTAACTTACTTGACAGTGGTGGTTAACAACTGGACTTTGAGAGAAATAATGAAAAGCAATCCCTCCGCCACATGCACCTGAACCCCCCGCCCGCACACTCACACGTTAGTGTGAAGCTGGAATTCATCCGTCTTGTAGCCAACCGCGAAGTTGCTCTGGGTCACCCGGGACTTGGCGGTCTCAAAATTCATCTGGTAGCCGGCCAGCCAGCCCTCGTAACCCAGCACCAGCGCGCCCCGGATCGAGGGCCCGGCGATGTCGAAGTCCACGTCGCAGCCCAGGTTGATGTGCTCCCGCTTGTACCCGGTCTTGATTTTAGCATTTTTCTTCCTAAAGGGAAAGAAATTGTATTACGATCAGAAGCCAACTCACCCGGAAATGCACGCTGTTTTGCCAACTCCCAGTTTAAACAGAGGCACGGGGGGTGGGGGGTGAAGTCAGGGATCCAGTCCTCCCGTGAGCAGCGGCTGAGCCGCGGTGAGCAGGTGCGAGCTCTCTTCCACGGGGACCCTGTCTGCCACCATGACACGCCACCCTGATAAAGGGAGGACACAGACAGGAGAAGCCTGAACAGTAAGTGCCAAGTGACTTCGTTCGCTACCCGTATGTTCAACGCGGCAGCCTACCCAGGCATCTGTGAGGTCGAGAGCCACCGTGTAATTAGGAAACAGATGCATCCCTGCTATTCCCAAACCTGGGGGAAAGTTCTATCTGTCACGAAGGCAGCTGCCTGAACAGCAGCTTTGGAGGAGATGATCGACTTCTTACTTTATGGCTCACACACTACCGTGTTTCCCCGAAAATAAGACAGGGTCTGATATTTATTTTTCCTCAAGAAGACACCCTAGGGCTTATTTTCAGGGGATGTGTTATTTTTTTTTTTTTAGGACGGTACAACCATCTACATTTATTCAAATACAGTGAAGTCGTCGTCTTCTGGAACATCATCATCACTCTCCAAACCCCAAATTCCATCCTGAATGTCTTGCAACTCTATTTCCTTTAGAACCAATGGCCTCAATCTCTCATATCGAGCAGTAGAGCTCTCACGGGGCAGATGAGAAGGGCTGCTCGTCGTCTTTCCCGCTCCTCGACAAAATGCCCGGGTTGTGCAGATGCGCTGCGTAGCCACGCCCAGCACTAGGGCTTATTTTCGGGGTGGGGCTTATACTGCGCAAATGCTTAGAAATCCTGCTAGGGCTTATTGTATGGGTAGGTCTTATTTTGGGGGAAACACGGTAAGTAAAGAAACAAATACTAGATCCCTTCTAAGTGAATACAACAGTTAGATGGCTTTTAATTCCGTATTCCTGAGACTACAGTGAGTGCGTATATCAGAGAACTGGGTGCCGATGTGGAACCTGAACTCTGTACTCACGGGGGCCCGGAAGTCCTGTGTGCCAGACAAGACCCCAGGTCCAGCCTAATAACCCCAAATTCAAGTCTATAACCAGTTTGGCACCTTCACTGCCTAGACCCAGCACTGCCTCAGGAAGGTAAGGAAATAGTGTCATCCGAAAATAGATTATTACCAGGTCTTTTTCCAAAAGTAAACACTGGATAACAAGTTCACATCTAACAAATAAAATGTGGACTATTTTCGCCTGACTGGTTTGTCATGCGGTTACAAAAGGGTCATCTCCACAGCAAGCCACATTCGTGGTAAAGAACACAGGAGGAGCCAGATCTGCTCAGAGCCCAAGAACTTCACAGCCCTGTCCACTCCCAGCTTCGCTCACATTGAGGTTAAAGCTTCACCCACAGCACCCTGACTGTGCGCCCTGGCGTGTGATTTTGCCATGATGAATTCACAGATGGAACGCATCTGATATGTTCCAGTCTTGCTGGCATTATTCTTACTGGTGCTCACAATAAGAACAATGCCTGTGTCTGAAGCCCTGGGAGGTCCCTCGTCCTTTCTGGGTGGACAGGTGTGCATGTGCCTGCTCACCTCAGCACAAGTGACAACCAGACTTGTGCCTTGGAACCCCAATTTTGTTCAAGTCGCTTCTGTACACTTTGGCAAGCTTTGAAGAGCAGGACTACCAACCAAATTATCTCTCAATAAGAAAAGTTCAGAATAAGCCTATCTTTGCCTGCTCTTTGGGAGAGAGAGCCTGGGTTTTCGTCAAGTGTCTACTTGGCACCAACCTGAGTGGGATGACTTATGATGAGACAGCTGTTGAGAGTCTGACATTTAGAAAGAGAGGAAGACCAAGAAATATAAAGATGGGGCATCTTATAACCACTCATTTTCTTGTTTATAAAAAGCAGTTGCTGGCCAGGAGCAGTGGCTCACGCCTGTAATCCCAGCACTCTGGGAGGCCGAGGCGGGAGGATCGCTTGAGCTCAGGAGTTCGAGACCAGCCTGAGTAAGAGTGAGACCCCCGTCTCTACTATAAATAGAAAGAAATTAGCCAAACAACTAAAAATAGAAAAAATGAGCCGGGCATGGTGGCGCATGCCTGTAGTCCCAGCTACTCGGGAGGCTGAAGCAGGAGGATCGCTTGAGCCCAGGTGTCTGAGGTTGCTGTGAGCTAGGCTGACACCACAGCACTCTAGCCTGGGCAACACAGTGAGATTCTGTCTCAAAAAAAAAAAAAGCAGCTGCTAACCACAGAGTCACTCCCATGGCAGGGCCCCTGGCCGTCGGCATGCACCACCTGCGCCAGTTTACACAGCACCTCCACTCACCGTCTCAGTGGATGCTGGCCAGGGCCCAAGCGCCCCAGAGAAAGGGCAGTGCTGCAGAGTGGCTCAGCCTTCTCTCCAGGTCTCACACAGCACATCACGTCCGTGGAGCCTGTCCGCTTTCAGACATCGGGATTTTTTTTAAGCTATTTAAACAGTGGTGCTAACGTGACAAGCACCGAGAGAGGCAAGACTCTGATTTGTGGTTAACGAACGAGCAGGCTTTGCCTATGCTAGACACCGAGTGTGCACGCTGGCTCCAAATGAGGTCTGAGCCTTCTCCAGATGGGGTCTGCACCCAGGCCGCGCCCCTCGGTGGCTTTGGAAAGCCAGCTTGCACTTCTCGTCTCCATTAAGAGCCATCAAAACTTTCCTCCAATACCCAGGAGCAATATACATGCCCAGCGCCTGCAACCTAAGCTTCTAAACACCATCCTCCAATACAAGGAACCAAGGCTCCTGGGAGAAATAGCTGATAGCAGGGGAAAAGAGCAAGTAGAAGATGAGCCTGGTACACCTTCTGAGACCAGAAATAAAGAAATGCTCAAAAAACCGATAGGACCTTGTCGAAAAGCACGCAGAAGATATGCGCGTAGTGGCCATATCGGGGACAATTTGAGTGACAAAATAAATGACAGTAATGGATTATAACCTATAGAATAAAATAAACATCCACGAACCCATACTAATATATCATACATAAATGATTAAATAAATCAGTTTATTTGGGGATGGCTCTTCCTTACAGCAGAATCCCAATTAATAAGTGAAGGAGTGATGGAGACAGAAAATCGTTTGCCAAGCATACGGTGACAGGCAAGAATCGCCAATGGATGCTACTATTTGTGAGCAAAACTATAATGAGAACTTGAGTATCTGCACAGTCTAAAAGTGTCTCCCCACAAGACATTTATTATTAATTACAAAGAGAAAAATAGCAGCTTTATAGTAAAGAGACTTGGCAGACACCACTTTAACCCAGTGATCGAAGTTAACATCACCAGAAATGAAGCATATTGACATATTCTTCCTGATATCATGCACACGCAACGCAGGTTCACTTCTACGGCTGCCAAGAATGCATAACCTGAACTTAATCAAAAGGAAAAACCTCAGACACATCCAAACTGAAGGACACTCCACAAAATAATTGGCCACTCCTCTTTCAAAGTGTCAAGGTCATGAAAGACAAAGACTGTGAATATGTCCCAGATTAGAGGAGAAAAAGGAAATTTGAAACTAAATGCAATTTAGGATCCTAAACTGGATCACTGACCAGAAAGACATCAGTAGGACAATGAATTGGTTAACTGTATGATATCAACATTAATTTGCTAGTTCTGGTGATTATATTACAGTTATGTACGATGTTAACATTAGAGGAAGCATGTAAGAGAACTCTACGTACTATTTTTACCACATTTTCATTCATATAAAATTGTTTTAACATAAAAAGTTAATTTTTTTAAACGTCCCTATGCATATTACTATAGGACCTGGAGACCTCCACAAACCTCCCAAAGATAATGGGAACTCCCTTACAAACCCCTAAGTATGCCATCTCAGGGCAGCAAATCCAAGCCTGTGGCCACATCCTCCAGCCCCTCATCCTATTAGAGGGTCTCTCGGGATAACTTCTTCCTGATAGCACAGCGGGATACCCTGGGGGAAAGTAAACAAGTACCATGTTTCCCCGAAAATAAGCCCTACCCATAAAATAAGCCCTAGCAGGATTTCTAAGCATGTGCGCCATAGAAGCCCTACCCCAAAAATAAGACCTAGTGACAGGCGTGCCTACGTAGCGCATCTGCACAACCCGTGCATTTCGTCGCGGAGCGGGAAAGACGACGAGCAGCCCTTCTCATCTGCCCCATCGTGACAGCTACTATCCCAGAGGTGACTGGAAAGGCGCAGTCAGCCCCACCAACAAGGTCGGCTCCCCCTGTCAGGTCCCGGCCATCCTGTGCGTGCTGCAAGCTGAGGCTTTGAGGGGAAAATGACACATCCCCTGAAAATAAGCCTTAGGGT
The DNA here is from genome assembly GCA_008750895.1 of Mirza zaza. Taxonomy (NCBI): domain Eukaryota; kingdom Metazoa; phylum Chordata; class Mammalia; order Primates; family Cheirogaleidae; genus Mirza; species Mirza zaza. The sequence continues at coordinate 46,322 of VSMD01040997.1, forward strand.
GGCTTCTTGAGGAAAAATAAATATAAGACCCTGTCTTATTTTCGGGGAAACACAGTAGGAAGGCAAGGCTCCTGGCATGAGAAACTATAACAGAGAGGAGAACAAGAGGAAATCACCTCCTGACACACCATCTTCAGATCATCCATAACCAGGTTATAAAAAGACCTATCTCTAGCGGGTAAAAGCCTTGTCTGCCCTATGACTTGTGGGCACCCACAGCTAGCACAGGGTCCGGCTTAGTAGATCCTCTCTCTAATAAATAGTTGTTGGAATGGAAAAAAGGAAAGGAGGAAGAGAGGAAAAAAGTGTGGAATGGCAAAAGATGAAATTCATAATGCCACTGAGCTGTACACCTAAAACGGTAAATTTTATATGCATACTTTACCATAATTTTTTTATTTCAGAATATTACGAGGGTACAAACGCTTTGGTTGCATAAATTCTCTTTGTACCACCCAAGTCAGAGCCACAAGAGTACCCATCCCCCAGACAGTGCGTACTGCACCTGTTAGGTTTGAGTTTGCTCATCTCCTCGTCCCCTCTCACCCACACAACACCCAGTGAATGTTACTTCCATATGTGCACGTGAGTTTCCATCAATTAGTACCAATTTAATGGTGAGTACGTGTGGTGTTTGTTTTTCCATTCTTGTGATACTTCGCTTAGAAGAATGGGCTCCAGCTCCATCCAGGATAATACAATAGTAGCTCACACCATTGTTTCTTGTGGCTGAGTAGTACTCCATGGTATACACATACCACATTTCATTAATCCACTCACATATCGATGGTCACTTGGGTTGTTTCCACATCTCTGCAACTGTGAACTGTGCTGCTATAAATATTCGTGTGTGCATGTTTTGTTTTTTTTTTTAATATGTCTTTTTTTTCCTCTGGGTAAATGCCCAGTAGTGGGATTGCTGGATCAAATGGTAATTCTTAAAAACTCAAAATCCAATACATGCCCTTGATCCCATCATCAGTGTCCAGAACAATCCTCCCCAGGTTTAGGAGACCCACCACTCAGAGTAGAAAAAAACAAGAATGTACTCTAGAAGGGAATGACTCCTTCCAGCCACTTTTGAAAAGTACCCAGGAGCTGCAGCTGACCAACATACGATCTTGTCTTCTGTTGTGTCAATAACCAACAAGCCTAACCTCCTTGTGGCCAGAGGCCTGGGGCAAACAGTACAGACTCAAGAGCCACCTTGAAGTTCAACCCAAAGTCCCAGTGTCCGTAAGCAGGAAGCTGGGAGGAGGGCCCTCCACACCTGAAGAAATGAGGCTGGAAAGAGTGACCAGTTAGCCCTGCTTCCGAACGTCACCCAGTACCGTTCAGCCTTGACTGCTTACATTATCAGCAGCCTAACTCACATGCAATGGAGCATTACTGTCCAGAACCCTGCAGCCCCCCTGGCTGAGGGCAAGACAACAGTAACGGTTCAGAATCTAATTATGAAACCCTACTGAACACTGGTCCAAATCCTCCATTAGAAAGGAAGCTCCAGGCTGGGCGTGGTGGCTCACGACTCTAATGCTAACACTCTGGGAGGCCAAGGCGGGAGGATTACTTGAAGTTAGGAGTTCAAGACCAGCCTGAGCAAGAGTGAGACCCTGTCTCTACTAAAAACAGAAAAATTAGCCAGGGGTGGTGGCACACATCTGTAGTCCCATCTATTTGGGAGGCTGAGGCAGCAGGATTGCTTGAGCCCAGGAGTGTGAGGTTGCTGTGAGTTAGGCTGACGCCACGGCACTCCAGCCCGGGCAACAGAGCAAGACTGTCTCAAAACAAAAAAAAAAAAAAAAAAAAAGGAAGCTCTGCCAAGCACTGTGGCTCACACCTGTAATCCTAGCCCTTAGAGAGGCCAAGGCAGGAGGACTGCATAAGGCCAGGAGTTGAGGCCAGGCTGGGCAACATAGCAAGACCCCAATCTCCACAAATAAAAAATTAACTGGGCGTGGTGCCGCACACCTGTAGCCCTAGCTACTCAAGAGGCTGAGCTAAGAGGATCACCTGCGCTCGGGAGTTTGAGGCTGCAGTGAGCTACGATCACACCACTGCACTCCAGCCTGGGTAGCAGAGTGAGACTCTGTCTTAAAAAAAAAGGAAGGAAGGAAAGAAGCTGCTTGGAGGTGGCAACCACAGCCCGGGCACCCTCAGACCCCACATGGGCACAAAGTCAAGCACAGGAGGCACCCGGAAAACACACGTTGGGTAAATGCTATTCCTGAGTTAAGGAGCGCTGGTTATAGCAGTCCGTTAGCCGATGTGTCCCCAGGACCGACTGAAAACCAGAGAACATAATCTCCAGGTCTCGGAGCTGCCTCTCGGTGATGTCAGCCCCTTCCCCGAAACCCTTTCTCCCCGAGGGCTTCCACCACCTGCACCACCACAGGACGTCCTCGTGGGAGGACACATGAGGCTCTTACCCAGTGTTAGGTGAGAAGGAGGAATCGAAGGTCAGCTTCAGTCCACGCGCAAGCTGAACAGAAAAGAAATTTGCCAGCAGGTTTAGTCACGAGGCAGGCCAGCAGACGCGAGTAGCAGATCCTCGTCTCTGCACGGCGGCCATTACCTGGTCCTCCACGGTGATCTCAGTGCCCAGCGTGTTGTCCGTGTTCCACTTCTCCGTGAACGTCAGCCCGTACTCGGTCCACCGGTACTTGGTTTCCAGGCTGCCTGTCACTTTGGTGGTCTCGGTGTTGGCTGAGCCTGAGCTGGTGAATTCCTGCAGAGGAGAGAGAGAGAGTCGCAGCCTGCACCCCGGCCCGCACCTGGTTTCGCTCTGACCCTGTCCAGACTGCCACCTGCCCTCATGCGAGAGGTGGGATCCTGCGTGTGCCGGGGCAAAAGCGAATTCCGCAAGTCAATCCGATGTTTCAAGTCCGGATGGTGGCAAGGAGGCTGCTACTTAAAGGAATCCCATGAGGGATTTTTCGTCAGGGAGCAGCTTCCTTCCTCCCCCGCCACTCTGCAGTCTGGACAGGAAAGCAACCCCACCCCCCAATCCTGGCTTCAGCCTGGCACAGAGAAAAAGCATTTGAGCTAAAGCTGACAGAGCAGTAATTCAAACCCAAACCTCCTCCTTCCAACAATTACTGCACGCGCAGTCTCAAAGGGACTACTACAATTCTTCTTAAGTAATTATGTGGTTGAACATAGGTTAATTCTAAAGTAAGAAGGACAAGGAAAACTAAAAGGGAAACCCGCCCCCATTTTCCAATGAGTGTTAACTGCTGCTGAATTTAGGGGCCCGCTGCTGTGTGGTCCCCTGGGCCACCCACCCCTCTCTGCAGAGGATGCAATGAATGGGACAACCACAAACTGCCACAATCAAAAACAGTGCCTTGGCCGGGCGCGGTGGCTCACGCCTGTAATCCTAGCACTCTGGGAAGCCAAGGCGGGAGGATCGTTTGAGCTCAGGAGTTCAAGACCAGCCTGAGCAAGAGCGAGACCCCGACTCTACTAAAAAATTAGCCGGTCATGGTGGCGCGTGCCTGTAGTCCCAGGAGTTTGAGGTCACTGAGCTGAGCGAGGCTGACGCCACGGCACCCTAAACCAGGCGAGAGTGAGACTGTCTCAAACAAAAAAAAAACAAAGTGCCTTCCTTTGGCCCTGCCAGCCAGGACATGGCAATTATTTGTTGATCTACATACAGTTTACAGTAAGTCCCCATGTTCTATGTGGGCTGCACCACTTACCAATCCATTCTCAGATTTTGTTTTCAAATCAAGTTTTATCAAGCCAAATCCTAAAGAAAGAAGGAGACAACTGTTAACAGGTTAAATAACTAGCTCAGGAGCAGAACCTCTGCTTCCCTTACAGCTGTTTCAAAATGTCTTTTTTGTTGTTTTTAAAAGGAAGCACGCTGCGGCCGCGAGGCGGAGGGCCGCAGTCTCTGGCGCTGCTGCTGCCCGGGCGGGAGCTCGGCTGCCTGGAGCGGGGCGACAGGAAGGGCACAGGCCGCACCTGGGCCCCACCTGCGCTCCCAGCCGGGCGTGAGCAGAAGCGCCTGACAGCTGGCAGACACAGGCCGCGGGCCTCGTGGGCACGTGCCTGAGGACGGGCTAAATTGAGAAGTCGAGCTCCGCGCTCGGGAGAGAAACGGGAGCGTGTACGCGTCGGCAGCCGCCCCTCCCGGCGCTCCGTCAAAACGGCTTCACCAGACGCGGACAGCGTCTCCCTTTTTCCTGACGTGAAAGGTCCGGACAGCCCACGGGCGCAGTCTCCAGACCCGGAGACCCGTGAAACCCCAGACACGCCAGCCCAGAGGCGAGCCACAAGGCCGCCCCGCCCGCGACACTCACCGTAGCCCTTGGTGAAGACGTCCCTGGCAGACTTGCCCAGGTCGGCGTACGTGGGAGGCACGGCCATCTTCTGCTGCAAGGAAAGAAGCACTGGAGTAAACACGTCGGTAATTAGGGAAATTAATTCCCCATCCATAAAATTACTGGATGTAATTAGCAACCCATAAAAGTCACCTAGCGCTGAGTCCTAGGCAGCTCACCCTCCCGGGTGTGGGCCAAGAAACCTCTGCCGTCTTATCGCTTTTGGGGCCAGAGCTTGAGACATCCCATCGTCTTTGTTGACAGAGGATCAGCCTGACTTTAGACCTCTTCTCCTAGGCGCGCCCAGGACCGAGCACAAGCCCAGAACACAGTAGGAGTCAGGAAATATTTGCTGAATGAATATTAACTGTCAGAGCCACATTCCCGGGAGCCAGCTACTTCACTGAATTGCAGGATTCTTGCCAACAAAAGCGTATCTTCTTACAAAATGTCGGCTGCAAGGACATTAAACGTACTGAATAGAAATCGGAGTTCTTGATGGCAACGTATTTCTCGTATGGCTCTGATTTCTTCATTCCTTCGACAATTATTTGTGGAAAACCCACAATGTGCCAGAATAGGCTCAACTTCTGCATCGTAGGGGAGCCCACTACTAGAGCGTCCTGTTCCTCACAGGGACGACAGCAAAACCTAATCGATTAGGCAACTCCTCGCATGGAAAGAAATCCAAACATACCCTCCACAGGAAATTAATTTAAATAAACGTTCGCTGAACTCCAGTGCGACTTTAGTTTAGAAACCAACTATCAAAGCGCTCCTTGGGATTGTTGCGTATTCCTAAGTCAGACGACAAACAGCAAGTACCTCCGTGTTCGAGGAGGGAGGATAACTCCAACAGTCCTTGCCCTAAGAACCGCACTGCCTCCCTGGCGGGCTTGGCTTTGACGTGCTGTGCATGCCGTGCGCACAGAATCAAGATCCTCCTCCGGGACAGCACACGCTACGCTCTGCCAGGAGAGGGGCCCACGCGTGACAAAGCCCCATCTCCTGCACCTCCCGCCACTCCCAGAATCACGGGCGCACGTTAACCACAAGACGGTTCCACTAATTTTTTTTTTTTCTTGAGACAGTCTCACTCTGTTGCCCAGGCTAGAGTGCTGTGGGGTCAGCCTAGCTCACAGCAACCTCAAACTCCTGGGCTCAAGCGATCCTCCTGCCTCAGCCTCCCGAGTACCTGGGACTACAGGCATGCGCCACTATGCCCGGCTAATTTTTTCTATACATTTTTAGTTGTCTGGCTAATTTCTTTCTACTTTTAGTAGAGACAGGGTCTTCTCTTGCTCAGGCTGGTTTCGAACTCCTGACCTCGAGCGATCCTCCCGCCTCAGCCTCCCAGAGTGCTAAGATTACAGGCGTAATCTCCGCGCCCGGCCAGTTCCACTAATTTTTAAAATACAGTATACCTAAGATATCCACATGAATCTGCATACGCCCCATCTGAAGCTACATGTATGTGCGCTCACACAAATGACACGCTCCTAGGGAGGGTAAGGAGCCCACTAACAAGTGGTCCGGGTGGTCCCAGGGACAACATCACAAGTGCACGTCCAACTCCCGACCCAGGCTCTCACTGCACAGACACTGCAAGCTGCTCCCAGCATCACTGATCACGCTGTAAAAGAAATAGCTATGAATTTCCACAACTTCACACTGTGAAATTATGGTTCAGGTCCTCTTTTACGCTTTCCGGATGCTTTGTAAATTTTGTCCTGGCTCGCTTTTGTGTCAGAGCAGAGGAGAGCAGGGAGCTGTTTACTCTGCTATTTTTGTCGCCGCTGTTATTTCTTGAGCACGATCAGGCGGGAACCATGGGTAGCCCACATGAGGGTCAGGGCTTCCCCCACTGGGTTTTTCAAGTCTAGGGATGCCCCTTTCCTCATTCTTGCCTCCCAGACTAACGCTGGAGGCACATCCACCCCAGGGACAGGCCAGGAGGTCCTCCAGCAGGTCCTCAGGAAATGCCCCGTGCCTAATGGCACATGTCTCAGCCACGGACAGGCCTGGCCCCTGCCTAGACAGAACCAACACGGAACAACTTGGGATTAAAAGGTAATCCCGGCCGGCCGCGGTGGCTCACGGCTGTAATCCTAGAGCTCTGGGAGGCGGAGGTGGGCGGATTGCTCAAGGTCAGCAGTTTGAAACCAGCCTGAGCAAGAGCAAGACCCCATCTCTACTAAAATTAGAAAGAAATTAATTGGCCAACTAAAAATACATAGAAAAAATTAGCCAGGCATGGTGGTGCATGCCTGTAGTCCCAGCTACTCGGGAAGCTGAGGCAGGAGGATCGCTTGAGCCCAGGAGTTTGAGGTTGCTGTGAGCGAGGCTGATGCCACGGCACTCTAGCCGGGGCAACACAGTGAGACTCTGTCTCAAAAAAAAAAAAAAAAAAAGGTAATGCATCCCCAAGCAGACTTGCAGCATGTATCAGCAAAGGGCCCAGAACATTCTCCACCCCAGCCGAGGTTACCAGGCCGTCCGTGGACCCACCCCCCTCTCCCGTGCTGGGCCACAGACAGCCTGGGGGGAAACAGTCCAGTGGCAACATCTCTGTGTCGGCTGAGACCTCCCTGGACCCCAGGTGCCGGAGCCTTCCCCGCTACTCTCCCCTGGCTCCAGGACGACACACTCTGGGACCGGCTCCCGGACACAATGGCCTTCACATCTGGACGAGGCCGTCCCTCGGGGGAAACACAGAGCGCTCACCCCTTAATGCTCTCTCTCCCCACTAATCCCCAAAACCCAGCAAGCAAAGCCACCTGTCAAAAAACAGTCTGCCCACAGCAAACATCAGCCTGAAACGCAAGGCCACTAAGGAGATTACTATCCGAGGACAAGGGAGTGGGTCAGCTGAGCGCAGATGAGGTCGGGCTCTAGCAGGGCTGTAGTCCCCCAGGCTGTAGTCTCCCGTCTCTGAAATCCCACAGCTGCTCTTGCTGGTTCACTGAAACACGTCCTTAAGTGCCAGCCTTCGTCTAAGCCACCCTGGACGCTGGCTTTCTCACTTGTGTGCCACACTCTGCTCCCGTCTCTTTGAACACAGACCACGCGGCTCGATCTCCCCTGTTCTGGGGCCCAGGTAACCTTCCCCCCAGCATAGCACCTGGAGAAGGCACACAGGAGCCGCTGGCCGGCTGGAGCCAGTCCACTCCGCCAAGGAGGACTGCGACAGGATGACTCAGTCCGTCACTCAAGGCCCCACCTGCTGTGAGGCTTTTTGTGGTTTCCATGCAGCCCGGCCCAGGCCCTGCTGCGCCCACCTGACCCCACCTGACAGCACCAAGGAAAGGCCTTGCCATAGCTCTGCCTCTTCCCGAGCAGCTCAACTTTCTCACAACCACAAGCAGCACCCGAAAATGCCCATTGGTACAGAGCTCTCAGAAGCCACTTCAGAGACAATTTTACAGTAGAAATGATCAGCATTAGTTTTCTCAGCCAGGACTGGAGGAGAGAGAAGCTGGCACCCTGCTTTCTCACCTAGCACCCTGCCAGGGCGCTGACTCGAAGGGTGAACCCTGGCCCCGGCCCCTCCTTTCACCCGGATCTGCTCCAAACCGCTCCCCTTGCGGTCAGTTACCCGCGCACAGCTGTCTCTACGGCACCCAGCCCCGGCCTCCAATGCCCAGCCTCCAGAGGCCAGCTCGAGGCAGGACGCTCTGACAAGGGCTGGCGGGGAAATCAGAGGGCGGCCTGGGGGCACGGGACCTCAGATCTCTCTGCCTGGGCGTCAGGACACAGCCTGGGGGCGTCCTTCCACTGTGAGTGGGAAACAGGGACGGCAGGGCCAGGCCGCGCAGACCTGCCTGCAGTCACCGGTGACTTTGAGAAGGGCCAGCAAGTCACATCAGGAGACAGGAGTCCCTGGTTCCCCTCCACGGCCTGCCAGCCTGCCTACCCAGCCTCTCCCTGGCTGACCTTGAACAATTATGCAAGCTTCGCTCCAGCGGAGGAATGAAAATCCAGCCCATACCGCCGGACGCCGGCGGGGAAGGATAGTGTATCTCTCACCCAGCGTGGCCTGCGCAACACTTACGTAACCTCTGTCTCGGGGGTGACCCCCCCCCTGACTCACCAGCTACATGGCAGTGACAGCTGCTCTGCTCACACTGCCCCACCCCATGCCCCGCACACACACCCGCCCCCAAACCACACCCTGGAACTCGAAGCACCCCACAGCCTGTCATGTATGAACGTATCCAAAATAGGGGAAAAAGCTACATATGCACGGATGCTAAGGCTTGGCACGTAGTAGGCATCCAATCTAAATGTCTGTTTGATGAGTCAATGAGCAACGAGCAGAAAATTATTATCATAAAAGGGAGAGAAGCAGAAACTTAGTGTCAACAGCAGGGACTAATTACAATGTAGCCAGGACGCAGGAGCGCCCTCTGCAGGGCGGCTGCGGCACCACCAGCCGTGGAACCTGCGACTAGCACCCCTCACCTGACTCCGCTCAGCCCGGGAGTGAGAGACTTCAGAGTATAAACACTGGCTGCTTCTGACCTCAAAACCAATCACAGGCTTTTTTTTTTTTTTTTCCAAGGGCCACGGGGAGCCACCATGGAGTGACTGACACACCTGCGTTTGGGAAGCTCACTTAACCAGCAGGTTGGCAAAAATGTAACTGACAATATCCAGAGCAAGTGAGGGTGCGGAGAACATCACTCTCATGCACTTCCAGCGGGAGTGCTACAGGCACACTCTTCCCGAAGAGTAACTGCTGGGCGGTTAACCCGAGTAGCGATTCCACCCCCGAGAACCCACCCCGCAGCAGTACCAAGGCACCCAAAGATGCACCCTTGGGAACACACCTGTAAAGCAAAACCCAGAAGCAACCTGAGTGTCCATCAGTAGGGAAATGAATGAACAAAGATGAAGGCACTGTACTTGCAACCTAAGGAGTACCACCACATGGTAATAAAATAGGCGGCACAGAAAGCCATCTAGGATATCGTTCATTGAAAAAAAAGCCAGTCGCAAGACATTTGCAATTGCATGTATTCCGAGGAAACCCTTTCTATGTCCACGGACTTGTGAGTGGACGGAAGAGCACGTGGGAGGATGTGAGCCAATCTGCAAACTGCCGCTGCCCTGGAGATGCTTCCGGAGCGGGGAGGAAGTTTAGGGAGGGAGTGGAGCCCACATCAGACTTTCATTTTTTTTCAATTGTGCCTCATCATTTAAGTTGTTTGCGTATACTGATAACTTTTTTTAAGTCGAGGGCTGGAAAACTTAAAAGGCAACCACTGTGAAACTGAGCCACGTCATGTCAACAAGTCACGTTCCAACAGGCGGCTGCGGCATAGCTGCCAGGAGGAAAAACTATCTGGACGGTGGTGTCGACACTGCTTCCAAGAACAGATTCAAGCCGCACCGGGATGGCGGGGTTCCCAGGCAAGGACCGTTGCACTCCCAGGGGACGGCTGCCACCCTGCCCAGCAGGAACCCTAACTTTGGGTACATGGGACCCGCCAGGGGTGCTGGGTCAAGAGCCTCCCCAAGCAGGCAGCATTCCTCCCGCTCTCCCTCCCTTAACCCGACTCGGGTTAATGCTGGGCTAAGGCAGGGGCCGTCCCCAAGTGCCACTGAGAAGCATGGGCTCTTCCCGTCACCAAGCCCCTACCAGAGCCCCCACCTTGAAACACGCTGTTCTCTCTGCAGAGGCTCCCTCAGAAGGAGCCAGGCAGGGGAGCCCTGGTGCCCTGAGAGAGCCAACAACCACGGCCGTGTTGACACAGGGGCAGGGTGGCCTCGGGTCCCCAAGGCTCGGCCAGAACAGCCGGGAGGAAAAGTCTCCTGAACGCAGATAACATCCAAGGGGGCTGAGACACCACCTTGCAGGGCAGGCGTGTGGCAGGGCGAGGACCTGGAGACCAGGAGCCACCGTGCCGCAGCACTTCCCAGCCCACCCGGGTGCCAGGCAGCAGGGCACGGCGGACCACTGGAGGCACCACGTACCTGGCAGAGGTTTAGTCCTGGCTCTGCGCTTACTGGCTGTGCAACCTTGAACTAGCCACTTAGACTTTTAGGGTCTCATTTGGTTCATCTGTAAAGTGAGGCTAACGAGAGCGTCTCGCTAAAGAAGTTTGTTATAAGGAATAAGTAAAACAAGTAGGACACTTGGGACTGTCTGGCACAGGGTGAGGGTTCAATAAATGACAGTGGTGACCATAATCCATCATACTGGATACTCTCCTCCCCTCCAGATCCACCTTCCCGACTCCCCTCCCACTCTGAGCCCCCAGAGCTGGTCACTGCGGATGGCTATCGTGGCCGGGCCCAGCCAGAGCAAGGTGCGTGCAGAGATGAGCGAGCGCTCAGGAGCTCAGGAAGGGCCAGGTGGGGGCACTCATCCCCTAGCCGCCCCCCGTCCCGGCCCCAGTCGGGCAGCAACTCCTTTCCTCCACCCACGGCCACAGCTCCTGCCAGGGGTCCCCTCCCCTGTAGGCCTTGGGGTGTAAACAGACCCAGGCCCACCCCCTACACTCTCCCACCCCTTTGCAAATGATGTCTTCATTAAACGCTCCTGGATTACCCATGTTAAGAGAGCACTGCTTCCTGAAAAAACCCTGCCCAACACGGCGACGACAAACACCACCATCCCAGGACCCCCCCCCCAGGAAGAGAGAACTGTGGACAAGCCTTCCCTTGGACACCACTCTGGGTGGTCTGCCAGGGCAGAACCGGCCGCCTACAGGAGGGGCAGCAGCCCTGCCAGGGATCCAAGGAAAGCACCTCCCCTAACCCTGGGGGCCAGGAAAAGCCACTTCTCCAGCAGGACGAGGGCCAGCTGTACCAGCCAACTTGGGGGGGTGGCAAACACACTCAGGAGCCTCTCCCCACCCCCCACCCACACACACCCCCAGCACTTTCTCCTTCTTGCAAGAAAGCAGCAGCCCAGGGCACAGGCCCTGCTTTGGCCTCCAGGACGCTGGCAAAGTCCGCAGCCCTGTGCTCGTGCCCCCTACAGCTGCCCTCCCCGCTCCGCCCTCCACGACGGTCCCGCAGGGGGGCGGCTGAGCTCTCCAGGGTCACTTCTATTTTAAAACACCCCGGGAGCTGGGCCGCCACCAGCATGGCCTCCCAGGTGACTCAGGAGCACACAGCTGACAAGGGGCACCCTGCCCCCCGGCACCCACCGAGGGGAGACGACCTGGGCTGGCTGTCAGCACGCCATCCGCGCCCCAGGCACACCCGGGCTCCTGCCTGACCTCGGCACCTCACACGCCCCGAGCCCGGCTGCCTGGCTTGACCCGGGGGTTGACGCGGACAGTCTTGGGCAGGCAGCCTCAGGAGCCACGCAGACAGCCCAGTTCCAATCCCGCCTCACCACTGCCTCGGTGTGTGACCGGGGCAAGTCAGCACCTCTCTGTGCCTCACTCTCCCTCAGGGGAAAGAGCGCCCAGATGGGCATCACTGGGAGGACTCAATGAGTTCGTTAACACGAAACACTTAGTGCAGAGGCTGGCACAAGGTAAGCACGGAACAGACACAGCTGGTGTTTTCTTACAGGGCTTCATTTAGTGTATTTCTTACTACAATAATGGTTGACGAGCACGTTGCCAAAAGGTCAACTTGAACCGCAGGGTCCAGAGTCCTCCCCGCCCCCAGCTGGGATGGGGGACCGTGTACGTGTAGCTGGATGTAGTGCAGCCAGGGCAGGTCCTGAAAGAACGTCTCCCACCTCTTCCCCGGGAAACCGACCCTTCTAACGGACAGTCAGCCCCACTGTCCTTGCAACAATTAGGGGTGACTCCACCACCCACCGTCCACCGGCAGCCCGGCTACGTGCGGCCTTGCACACGCTCACTCTGATCGGTGTGAAAGAACACCCTCGCCCACCTGACCCGCAACTTCTCCTTGTCAAAGGCCTGGGCGGCTGTCAGCTCCTTGCGACGGCCGCCTGGAGCTGCCAGGGCAGGGCGAGAGCACCAGCTCCCCAACCAGCCAGACCAGGCCGTGCGCCCCATCTTCTCCTGCCAGGTTGTGTTCCTCGCCGCTCTGTGCTCAAGACCCCCAACCTGGGAAATGGAAGCACAGCACCTCTCCTCCAGGGACCGCAGAGTGGTGCGGTCAATGTCACAGAACATACATCTAGCCCCAGGAGGACACGGAGCAAGCCCTCAAGAAACAATGACTGCGACGACGACAATCACACTTTTACAGTAGGGAAACCGAGGCACGGGAAAGTGACTTGACCCATACTAGACAAACCCTACAGCTCACGGCAGACCTGTGCTGTGGACCCAAGCACAGCTCTGGGTCAAGAGCTTAAGAGTCCCACTCCCCACTCGTCCCGACCCCTCCGGGAGTAAAGCAGTAAAACAGGCAAATGTGCCCAGGCCTGGCTGAGGAGTCCACTGGTCACCTCTTCCCGGTGGCTACCACGGGAGTCCACCGGGGGCCCAAAGCTACACACTGCAAACCCTCGAGCACCCTGAGAGGCTATCCCCAGGCTCACGCTGGCCCTTGGGCACACACGTGCCTCTGCAACCGAAGACATGACACCATCAAGGGCAAAGGGGACTTCAGTGCTTCAGAAGTTCTTACTGGTAAACTGGGAGATGGACGCTCTTCCTGTCACCGGCCTGGGGTGCACTGTTCACATCTGCTGACTGCCCAGCAGGGCACCTCTCGCTGTGCGGCCCGCCTGAGCCCCAGCTGTCTGAGCACAAATGATCCCTGCCCATAGCCCCATCCTAGAGTAGCAGAAACAAAACTAAAAGTCACCTGTGTGCCATCCCCACTCCCTGGGCCAGGCACCTGATTCAGGACAACTCCAGCCCAAGCCAGGGACCCACCCACCCTCCGAGGAAGACGGGCACCAGGCCCACGGCCTTGCAAAGAGTCCCGTTCACCCCTGCCACCCTCCCCTCAAACCCAGAAACACCAGTCCAGCAAGTTTCCCATGGGACTTGGAAAGCCACAGAATGAAGATAATGCTAGAGTCCCCAAGCCCCGGGGCCAAGGCCCTATACCCTGTGGCCTGTTAGGAACCAGGCCCAGAATCCCTGCCTGAGCTCTGCACCCTGGGTCCCCCCACCCACGACACCCCACCCCTCCCCACCCTCAGTCTGTGGGAAATTGTCTTCCATGAAACTGGTCCCTGGTGCCAAAAAGGTTAGAGACCGCTGAGATAATGTGCTGAAGCAGGTATTTCAAATCAGAAAACGGCTTCTGCCTCTCACTGCTCTGGGGCTGTACATACTCTTACAGTTCTTTAAATATCTGAGACTCTGCTAGGCAGTGCTATTTTCTGGAAGGAAGATGTCTGCGTCCCTCATGACGATGTCCAGGGTGGAGACACCAGGGTCTGGGCTTGCAGCCCTACATGTGCCCTTTCGGTAATTCCACAAATGAGCACCTACTATGTGCCACAGGCTGGAACAGTCAAACCAGCCCCCTGTCAGTAAGGGTGGCAGGTGGACTCTTGGGGACAAAGAGTGCATTCACCCCCACAGACCCTTCTCAGGCACCTACTGTGTGCTGGGTGGCACCACCCCAAGCACTGGAGACAGAGCTGCACGGAGCCTAAGGCTGACCCTCTGGGAGCTCCCTCAGTCCAGAGCAGAAGAAAGAAGGTGGAGAGAAAGAAGGCTGGCCCTGGGCGGTGGGCCCTGGCCTTGCCAACAGCGTATCAGGCAATACAGGAGCCCTTTCCCCTCTCTCCTCTGGGGCTGGGTGGCTGGGCAAGGGGACAGGGGCCTCGAGTGGAACAAGCCCAGGCTGGGCCCAGGTCTGTCCGGCATTCAAGGTCTGCACCAGCAAACTTACTGCTCAGGTCTGACCTTGTCAGTTTTCTAAACTTACGGGATTTTTCATGAATCATCCTGAAAGTTACTCAATACCTGCTATTCAAATGCTTGCTAATAATAGGGCAATAATACTGTTTAAAATAACAGGAGCTATATCTATTGAACCCTTTCCAGAACACCACGTGGAGCAACATGGGCTCCCGGGAGGGGAGGGGCTCCATCCACCCAAGAGCCCCAGGGGAGTCAGGGCCTCTACCCGGGCCTCCACGCCAGCACTGTTCTGAAGGCTTCCAGTTAGTCAACTCATGTTATTCTTCCCCAAAGCCCACCGGAGGAGAGGTATAACTGTTCCCATTCTGCAGGTGACAAAACTGAGGATTGGTATGCTCCCAGCTGCGTGACCTTGAACACACCACTAGAACTTCCGGCCTCAAGTCCAGTGAGTGGAATCAATTCCCCGAATGCCCCGCCGCGTTTGGCGAATGAATGAGCCACCGAACCAGAAATCCCTCCCAAGGCCAAGGAGGCCACTTCGTTCCCTGCGGGGCTCCACTCGCGAGGCCGAACCTCCGGGCCGGGCCGAGCCTGGGCCGCTGCGGCCTAAGACAACTCGCGGCCGCCCGTTCCGCCCGAGAGCGCTGGCGCGCGCGAGTGGTGCCGGGCGCCAGCTTCCCCGGCGCGGGCCGGCCAGGGCGTGGGGGCCGGGGACGCGGGGACGCGGGGCCACGGCCGTCCCACGAGCTCAAGCCCGCGGCGGCAGCAGCGCGGCCCGCGCGGACCTGCGCGCCCGGCCGGGCTTGGCCAGCGTGGGCAGCGCACGGGTCCCCGCCGGACGCGCGCCGGTGGGACCGAGGGCCAGAGGGCGCCGCCGGGAAAGGTCACCGAGATCCGCGGGCGGCAGGGCCTCCACGCGGCGGCCCAGGCCCCTCGCGCGCAAGCCCGGCCGGCCCCTCGCCCCAGCCGCAGGCGCGTCGGGACCCTCGGCCTCGCCGCCCTCCGCCGGCACCCGCGCGCGCGGCCTTGTCGGCCCGCCGCCGGCCAGCCAGGCCCGCGCCGCCGCTCCGCTCCGTCCCCGCGCCCTGCTGCGGGCCCCCAGCCCCCGCCCGCGCCTCCCCCGGTCGCCCTCTCCACCCCCAGGGGCCCGGCCCGCGGCCTGGGTCGCAGGCGGAGCTCGGGCCCTTCTCCGCTGCGCCTACCTCCGAGGCGGCGGCGGCGGCGGCTACGGCGGGGGCTGCGGCGCGGGGACCCGAGAGCGGCGAGCGGCGGGCCGGGGCGGGGCGGCGCGGACGGCGGCGGCGCGGACCCGCCCCCAGCGCGCCCGGCCCTGGGGCAAGCCCCACCCCCAGGCCCCGCCCGGGACCGCGCCCGGCCGGGTCCCCGGTCCCCGGTCCCCGGTCCCCGGCCCGCCCGCGAGCCGCGCTCTCACCTTTCTGGGCACCGCGGCGCCCGCAGCGGACGCGTGAGCCTGGCGGCGTGTGCTCGCGCGTCGGGGCCGCGTGCGCCCGGGCGCGGGGCGATGGGCGGGCGTAGGGCTGACGTGTGCTCGGTGTGTGCGTGCGCAGGGACACGCGAGTCATTGCTGGAAACCTCCGGGCCGGGGGAAGCTTTCTGGAAGAAGGCGGGGGCCTTCCGTTTCGCTGAACGGTGGCCTGGAAGTCCCGGCGCCAGTAGAAGGCGCGCGGGGCCCTGTGTGGGGCTGCGACACAGCCCCCGCCCCTCCCCTGGGCACGGATGTGGCAGGTGGCGCGGGCCCTAGGCCTAGGCTCGGTGCAGGAGGTGGGCTCCGGGCCCCTCCCATCGAAGCTCGCACGGGCCCCGAGCCCCGGGGAGCCCCAGGCCCGGCGGGGCTCCGGGCGCCCGCGGCGGTGCAAACACACAGCAGCTGCGGCGACAGTGGCTCCTGGGCTCGGCGCTCCGGACACGAAGTCTCCGGCGCCTCCGACTCGGCTCGCAGATCTCGGGGAAAGCCCCTGCGCCGAGTTCGCGCTGCAGATTAGCAGACACTTGCCCCCTGTAGCACAGCTACTAGCTCATTCCCTGAGCATTTTGAGAAGTGAAAAAGCGAATTGGGTTTGTGAGGCCCCGGTTGGGCCTCGCGGCGCCAGGAGGTCGCGCCCGTTCGGCCGGCCCAGGGCGCTCCGGGAGCCCGCGCCCGGCCAGGCCGCTCCCCTCCGGGCGTGGTTGATACACGGGGGTGAACCGTCACCCTCTCCCCGTCAGGCCTAAACGGTGGTCTCGGTCACCACCGAGTGTCCCCGGAGTCCCGCGCGAGCCCCGCCCGAAGCAGGCTGCGAGAACTAACGCATTTGGAGCTGGGCGGCGATTCTGCGCGCTCTTAGCCTTGGACCAACAATCGTCCTCAAAGGCTTGAGGCGTCTGGGGCCGGGTGGAGGGAGCGCAGGGCTGCAGGCTCAGGACGCTGGCTCTCAGCCAGCCCTGGCGAAAGCCAAGGCACTAGGCAACCAGGCCGTTGGAGGAGGCGATCAGGACAGGCTGCCGGAAGGAGGCGGCAGATTAAAAGGGAGAGTAACGACTCCAGTTAGAAATGACGCTTCAGTGGAGTGAGGTGTTAAGGAAGAAGGGAGCTGATACAGGGTGGTGGGAGGGCGGGGCAGACAAGGGGCCCTAGGCCCTGTGGGGCGGTGGGCACTCGGATCTGACTGAGAATGTGAGTAGCAGTCGCCCTCAAGATCTAGGGAGGGGCCGGGCGCGGTGGCTCATGCCTGTAATCCTAGCACTCTGGGAGGCTGAGGCAGGAGGATCGCTCAAGGTCAGAAGTTGGAGACCAGCCTGATGAGCAAGAGTGAGACCCTGACTCTACTAAAAATAGAAAACATTAGCCGGGCACGGTGGCGCATGCCTGTAGTTCCAGCTACTCAGGAGGCTGAGGCAGGAGGATCGCTTGAGCCCAGGAACTGGAGGTTGCAGTGAGCTAGGCTGACACCACCACACTCTAGCCCCGGGTGACAGAGTGAGACTCTGTCTCAAAAAAAAAAAAAAATCTAGGGAGTGGAGGACAGATGTCCTCCCCGGCCCAAGAGTTGCCCCCTCTGACAGGGACTGACTACAGGCTTCCCAACCTGGCTGTCCCCACCCTGCTCACTAGGCCCCAGCCCACTCCCAGACACTGGCAGGCAGGGCAAGGAGGAGAAGACCTCTGGGAGGCTAGGAGGGAGGAGGAAGATGGGGCTCCAGGAACCTCAGGCAGGAGCTGAGGCTGCGCCCGGGCCAGCGCAGGCCAGCTGGGGGGCTCGGGGCAAATGCCCCGGCGCTCCCTCCGCTTGAGGACCGCCTCCCACCCTCCACCCAGACAGGGTCCTCCTCCGTGCCCCCCACCCTGGGCCGCTGGCCAGCTCCCCCAGGTGCTAGTCTCAGGTTAATCACGAGTGCCCTCCGAGCCACCTACTGGCCGTGACCCTGGGCAAGAACTCTGGCTCTCAGAGCCTCAGCTCTGACTGTCGGTGTGAGTGTAAGGTGGTGAGCTCAGTAAACGCTGAAGGAAATCACCTGAGACCCGAAAGGGGACCTGCCAGCCCTCGGGTTGGAATCTCTCTCAAGGCCCCAGAGGGTAAGTCATGGCTCCCTCCCGGCAGTGGCAGGAGACAGGTATCAGGGACAGGAGCAAAGGTGCCTTTCCTCCCAGGCTGGCCACTGTCCTGCAGCCCCCTCCACTCGGCCCACCGGCGGGGCTGGCCCCTGGCCTGAGCCGGGCCAGTCAGATCCTCTCTTGCAAATCTGACCTCAGAAATCCCTCTGGTACACCTGGGTCTGGCGGCCCTGCCGTCCTTGAGAAGCCGGGGAGGACAGAGCCGAGGACTGACAGCCCTGTTTCCTGGTGGCCCCCTGTCCTTCCGCGCTTGGATTTCCCAGTGCCACTTCCATGACCCCGCCTGACCTTGACCCAGCTGGACTGACTCCCTGAGGAGGCCCCTCGAGTCTGGGTGGGTGGGAGAAGGGGGTTTGTGGGGACAGGACAGTCCTAACCGCAGTTTTGTTTTGCTTTGAAGGGGGTTGCTTTTTGGTTTGAGTTGGGTTGTTTGGGGTTTTTTTGCGGGAATGACCTTTCTTCCCCTCCTCTCTCAGTCCACAGCCTTTGACGGGGCTGACTCCATTCCTGAGTCCAGGGCCAGTCTTGGGGTGGCCATGTGGCCCGGCCCGGCCAATCAGAGCCCTGTACTCTGAGCTGCAGGGCTGAACCAGTAGGACCAGGGGAGAAATCCTGGGGCTGTTGGAACAAGGACTGTCCCTAAAGATGGAGTCAGCACAGGAGAGAGACGCAGAGAGCAGGCCCTGGGAACATGATGCGCCTGGATCTAGCTGTGCCTGAGCCCGCCCTGTGCTTTTCAGCCTTCTGAGCCAGTGGATTCCCTTTGTATTGCTTCTACTACAGGCGTTTGGGGGCGGGAGGAGATGCCCTTTCTGTCTAGTCCATTTTGGATTGGGTTTTCTTCCGGGTCCCAACTCAGTTTCCCTCCTCCTTCAAGCAGAACAATGTGAAACATCAGGGAAGATGAGATCTTTTCTTTTATTTTTAATCTTGGAATGGGTTGCCAGTGTAAGAATATTTCATTTTAAGGAATTTTCTTCTTCCATCTAACTTGCAGCCATAGGTACTTCTCAAGTAGATAAGTAGATACTTACCAACGTGGACAAGCAGCCCATCACCTTCCTAAGAACACAGGCCAAAACACTTCCCACCCTTCTCTTTTCAGGGCCAGATGTCCCTGGACTTCAGCGTGATTTCTTAGTATCATCCGTCCCAAGTACTAGAACCTGAAGATGAAGTCTGTGAAGGTAGAAATGGCAGTAACTTATATACATTAATTTTTTTATTATTATTTTTAGACAGGGTCTCACTCTGTCACCCAGGCTGAGGTGCAATGGTGCAATCATAGCTCACAGCAACCTCAAACTCCTGGGCTCAAGCGATCCTCCTGCCTCAGCCTCCTGAGGAGCTGGGACTACAGGCGCATGCACCACCATACCTGGCAATATCTTTATTATAAAAATAGAGAACTTTTTCTTATTTTTAAGAAAGCTAAATGGGGCTCATCAGGAGAGGTTGTGTAAACGGATGCCGTCCTTCTAGAAAGCAATTAGGCGGCATGCAATAAGAATCATAAACCTGTTCTACCCCTTTGCCCTACTACTGGAACCCGTGCTAAGGCAAAAATCCTAAATTTGGGGGTGGCACACACAGTGGCCGGGCAGCAGCCCAGGAGGGAACTTGGCCTGGTCTCCAGCATGAGCATGTTGAAGCGCGGCCCCTGGGTGGAGCATTCTCAGCCTTGAGGAAAGATGGTTACGAAGACTCCCTGCAGGGAAACGCTTCTGTTACAGTGTTGCTGGAAGGCAATCACAGATTCAGTGTTACTGCAACCGCAGGGTTAAAAAACGGCAGAGACAAAGTGCCGTAGGCAGAAGAACGGCCCCGCGCCCCGAGGATGTTCAGGTCCCATCCGTCAGAACCTGTGAACATGTTTCTTTACATGTCAGAAGGAACTAAACAGATATGATCATGGTAAGGATCTTTTTAAAAAATAAACTGTATTGCGGTATGATTGACATATAAAAAGCTGTACATATTGAATGTATACATCTCAGTGAATTGGGGGATAAGTGTACACCTGTGAAACCATCACAGCTGTAAATGTATCCATCATCTCCCAAATCTCCTCCCCTACCTGTCCCTATTTTTTTTTTTGGTGTGAACATTTAAGACAGGCTCTACCCCCTTAGTGATTTTAAGTATACAGCACAGTACTGTCAGCTCCAGGCACTCTGCTGAATAGAGGATCTCCAGAACTGACTTATCTTGCACGGCTGAGACTTGGTCCCCTGTGACCATCGCCTCCCCACTTCCCCTCCCCCGCGGCCCCGGCAACGGCACTGTACTGTCTGCGCCTGTTGTGAGTGGGACTGGCGTGGATTCTACATAGGAGCGAGATCGTGCAGATGTTAAGGGTCTTGGCGGGGGGCGGGGAGAGGAAGGGCAGGGGCAATATATGTGACCCTAACAATATTTGTACCCCCATAATATGATAAAATAAAAGGAGAAAAAAGGGGGATCTTGGCTTGGGGAGAGTAGCCTGGATTATCCAGGTGGGCCGACGTGATCACAGGGGTTCTTACAAGAGGAAGAGAAGAGGGTCAGAGTGAGGCAGGGAGAGGGAATGACGGAAGCAGAGGAAAGAGAGGGGCACTGGAGCTGCTGTACGCGGCTCTGCGCTTGGGGGAAGGGGCCCTGAGCCTGGGAGCGCAGGCAGCCTGTAGACGGGGAGAAGACAAGGAAACAGGTCCCCCCTCGGAGCCTCCCGAAGGACACAGCCCTGGTGACCCCTTAACTCTCGCCTCGTGACACCGATTTGGGACTTCTGACCTCCAGGACTGTAAAATAATAAATGTGAGTTGTTTTAAGCCACTAAGTTTGTGGTAGTTTGTTACAACAGCAACAGGAAACTAGTATGCAAGCCTCTGAGGGACAATTCCACGAATGATTTATATTAGAATGGTCCCGTGGTCTGAAGGTTTGTGTCCTCACCCTGAAATTCACACGATGAAATCCTAAGCCCCAAGATGATGGTATGAGGAGGCAGGGCCTTTGGACAGCGGTTAGACCAGGAGGGTGGGACCCTCGCAAATGGGATTCGTGCCCTTACGGAAGAGGCCTCAGAGAGCGCCCCGCCCCTCCCCCACAGGAGGCCACAGTTAGAAAGTACCGTCTAGGGACCAGAAAGCAGCCCTCGCCGGCAGAACCTGCTGGAACATCCATCTTGAACTTCCAGAACTGTGAGAAGTAAGTTTCTGCTGTTTATAAGCCACCCAGTCTATGGCATTTTGTTATAGCGCCCCAAATGGACTAAGACGTAAGACAAGGTTGCAAATGGCTTTTGCTTTCCAACTCTTAAATAATGTGCTGGACGTATTAAAATCTAACGATCGGGAACAGAAGCAGAGGCCCTTGCTGTGTAAAACTGTGACCTGGAGTAAGTGCAGACCTTCCTATCCCTGTTCAGCAGGCCCGTGTCCAGCCTGCTCTGGCCCCGGAGGCCCCTGGGAGGGACTGTGTGAGCCTGTCCATGGGTGTGGGTGTCGTACGTAGACCTGAGTGGGGCCGGAATCCTGCCGGAGACGTCCGAGCTGGGAAGGAGGAGAGGGCTTCTCCTTTGCTCAGTATGCTCTGGTTCCCGAGAAAGGATGGAGACATCTAGGGGAAAATTCTCGAGGGACCCGTTTTACTGCGAGGGCCACGGAACCCCTTCTCCAGAGCAGCCCAGTGAACAGGCACGCGCAGCTCTCCCTGAAGACAGAAACGGAGCTGCCTCTTCCCTTCGACTCGCATTCCCTGCCGCAGTGGCTGGGACTAGAAGAACACCCCGGTTCTAGCATCAAGGCCTCTCCGGACAGGCTCAACTTCATTTCTTACTATTTAAAATTTGGACAAGAGGCCGGGCGCGGTGGCTCACGCCTGTAATCCTAGCGCTCTGGGAGGCTGAGGCGGGAGGATCGTTTGAGCTCAGTGTTTCGAGACCAGCCTGGGCAAGAGTGAGACCCCATCTCTACTGAAAAATAGAAAGAAATTAGCTGGACAACTAAAAATATATGGAAAAAATTAGCCAGGCATGGTGGCGCGTGCCTGTAGTCCCAGCTACTCGGGAGGCTGAGGCAGGAGGATCGCTTGAGCCCAGGAGTTTGAGGTTGCTGTGAGCTAGGCTGATGCCACGACACTCTAGCCCGGGCAACACAGTGAGACTCTGTCTCAAAAAATAAAATAAAATAAAATGTGGACAAGGTCAGAGGGGATTAAAATGGGCTGAGTGCTGGCCTGGTGGAAGCATACCAGGGCTGAGGTCCTGTCCACGCTCCGCTCACAAAGCTTTGTCCTGACGAGACTGTGTCGGCCGCAGGGAAAGTGCCACGCTTCTGCTTCCGCAGTCCGTGCCGAGGCACCCACTGGCAGCCGGCGCCCACGCGGCCCTCTGCCGGGCGTGTCCTCCCGCCACAGCCGCTGCCTGCCCGCTGCCCGGGCCTCGGCCTGCAGAGGACGGCCTCAAACCGGCCTTCCCTGCCGGAAATCTACGCGGGCCCCCTTCTCCTCTCGCGCTTACTCTGACCTCGGCCCTTGCCGCTCATGGCACATGGCGGGATTTACCGTCGTTAATACTTGGCCATTGGTTTGCTCTCGACGATCTGACCTTCCGCTGGAATGGGAGCTGCTGTCCAGGCCGGCTCCCGTTTGTCCGCCCTGCGTTGTCACCAGAGCGCCTGCCACATCCCAGGGGCTCAGTAAGTGGCGAGCAGACGAATACCCGGACAGACGATGGAGGACCCAGGGCACAAAGGCCAAGATTCAGGCCCCGGGGGACGTTGGGAGGCCCAGCGGCGCGGGCTGAGGCCAGTTTAATCTCTGCCTGTGCAGAGAATTGGACTTTGCCCCCGGAGAGGCCTGGCCTTTACCCTCAGCTCCCGGAAGGTAATCTTGCCCGGTGGGAGTCTATTTAGGGCAGAGGCTGGCCACACCAGAGAAACTAACAGTGTCCCTTTCATGGGGACTGGCCCCCGGGGTGAACTAATACGCGGTTCAGGGTGCGGGCTTTGAGCAGGTGTGACAGGGCTGGGGGCTGGTGTCAGCCACGTGGGCATTCGACCACGGAGCCCCGATGAGAGCTCCACGCACTAAGGCTCCGGGGAGCTTTCCTGGTTGCCACACGTCCCTGCTGGGAGGAGTTCAGGCCACCCCTGACACCCGTGGAGTAGGGAGAACAGCGGGAAGCTCGGTGCCTGGACCCTGCCGAGACCCTGCCCCACACAGCTCCTCCCTTGGCTGATTTTAATCGACATCCTTGCCCCGCTCATAAACTGCGACTGTGAGTACGACAGCCATCTCAGGGAATTCTGTGAGTCTTTCTGGTGAATTGTCAAATGTGTGAAAGCGTCAGAAAGAATATGGAGTCGCTTGTGTTAAGAAAACAAAAAGACTGACAATTGGAACTCAAGAAGGTGGTGCATGTGTGCCTCATAGCAAGAACTGTCACAAAAGACGGCAAATCCGCAGCCTCACGTAAAGGCCATCACAGCCTTACCCAAGAAACACTTCTGCGAGGACGTCTACCCAGAAACTGCCCGTCCGACTGTGCACGGGCCCACCCTTGTCCTTGATTCTTGCAGCCAAGGATCATCATCTCAAAGCAATTATACATTCAGCAAAACACATAATTTAAAATAAATAAATAAATAAATAAAAGCAATTATACAGTCCTCCTCATTTGTCCTTTGAAAACTTACGTCTTCCCAGGCTGGGCGCAGTGGCTCACACCTGTAATCCTAGCACTCTAGCAGGCCGAGGCAGGAGGCTCGCTCAAGGTCAGGAGTTCAAAACCAGCCTGAGCAAGAGCAAGACCCCATCTCTACTATAAATAGAAAGAAATTAACTGGCCAACTATAAATATATATATATAAATAATTAGCCAGGCGTGGTGGCGCACGCCTGTAGTCCCAGCTACTCGGGAGGCTGACGCAGAAGGATCGCTTGAGTCCAGGAGTTTGAGGTTGCTGTGAGCTAGGCTGACGCCACGGCACTCTAGCCTGGGCAACAGAGTGAGACTCTGTCTCAAAAATAAATAAATAAATAAACAAAAACTTCTCTCTTCCTTTACCTCCCTTAATACATGCATTGCAACGCCCTATCCCCTAATAAACGTCGTTGTCTTTTAGAGAGCCTCACTGTTTGTCACTTGGGTTGCAAAGGTAAGGGGTCGTATCGTGGGTATGCCCGTCTGACTTGCCCGCTCAAGCGCGTGCTGCCGCAAGGCAGGGACTGGCTCTGCTCCATCCACCCTGTGTCCTCCCCAGGGCACCTGCGGCTCCCCAGGCGCTGAGTTCCCTAACTTCACTGCTGCTGTCAGCGCTGGGGCTGGGCTTGCGGGATGCGTGCCCCCTCTAAGGTGGCACTGCCCCCCAATGCACGCGTGCACACGAGTGCACACACGCGCACACACGCACACCCGCACACACACATGCACTCTGCACGTCCTCCTCTGAGCAGCAAGGATGGCTCCTGGTTTCCCAGGGCTGACTGAGGTCTGGGTGCAGACCAGCACCTGGCACTGCCCTCTGGCTCTTACCCCTCGAAGGCTTCCTCCAGGAGCTGGGGGGTCCTCGCTTCCTCAGTGCCCCCCACCAAAGCCTCCTCCCCTGTCCTGGCTGGCGCGAAGGACTCTCTCTCTGACATGGCGGGGACAGGTAGACAGGCAACAAATCCGTAGCCAAGTTGGCGACTGGGGCCCCGTGTCCCCACCCCATCCTCTCGGGCGCCGCCCCCCCCCCATGACCTGCTCAGGCCTTTTCTGCTGGAGAGAGAGACGGCAGAGGGACCGGGGTGGCCTGACCATCAGGATTTTCCTGGAAATGTCGTAGCTTTCCTAAAACACATGAGGTCCCTCCTTCCTCTAATGCCAGTGTCTCGCCAGCTGCGGAGGAAGCCCCCCCTGCCAGAGTGGCATGGTCAGCAGCGGCCTCGGATGCCTTTGGAAGTTCCTAAGTTTCAGGTTCAAATCTAAACTTAGCAGCCTGCTGCCCTGAGGTTACAAAACAAGTTCTTCCATGACCCTTACGTAAGGAGATTAGGCGAGCCCTATCCCTCGCCCACCCCTCCCCAGCCCCACCCCACCCCTGGGGAAATGCTGGCTCCCCTTAAGTGTGCTAGAGACCCCCTCCGCCCACAGACCAACCCCTTCTCTCCCTGAGCCCCAAACACAAACCTCCCGACTCTGCACACAGCAAACCTGAAGAGGGAGAGAATCCAGCTTTGCTTCCTCCCTACCTGGTGTGGCCTAAGTGTCATCCTGCCGGGCCACAGGGGGCTGGACCACATGACCTCTCCGTGACCCTCGAAAGATAAGTGAGCATGCCTCATTTTTCACGGATTATGGAAAAGGCTTCTTGTTTAAAAAGCTTTCTGGGGAAATAAATAAAGCAACTAAGGTCTTAAGCAGGCGTCCTCAAACTACGGCCCGAGGGCCATATGCAGGTGTTTTTGCCCATTTGTTTTTTTACTTCAAAATAAGATACGTGCAGTGTGCATAGGAATTTGTTCATAGTTTTTTTTTAAAACTATAGTCCGGCCCTCCAACGGTCTGAGGGACAGTGAACTGGCCCCCTGTTTAAAAAGTTTGAGGACCCCTGGTCTTAAGAGATGCCAGGTCTTCTAAAGGAAAACCCAGCCCAAGAAAAGTCAAACCTAGAGCACAGAAATGGAAAGGAAGGAAACCCAAATTGTGGTGCACACGAGACTCACCGGGGGTAGGGGGCCTTGTCCCGAGGTTCTCCATTCGTGCTTCTGGGGCAGGGCTGGCACCTGCGTTTCTCACAAGCACCTGAGTGATCTTGGACCGGCAGACTCAGAGGAAAGCTGTGATCTTACATAACATCACGGAAGAAATTCAGGGTGTGGCTGCTGTAAACGCCAGCTCCCCAGAGGTTTAAAAAACTGTAAATTCAGGAGATTTGTATTTATATCCATGTCCTAGCCCATTTTGTACAGCTATAACAGAATACTGAATAATGTGTAATGAACAGAAATGCATTGGCTCGCAGTTCTGGAGGCCGGGAAGTCCAATGACAAGGTCTGGCCCCTGGCGAGAGCCTCCTTGCTGCGGGACCCCGGGGCAGAAGGATAAAGAGCGGGACAGAGAGAAAGCGGAGCCCCGCTCCCTCCCGAAACAGCAAGATAACGGCATCAGTCCATCCGCGAGCGCACTGTCCTCATGGCCTCAGCACCTCTTAAAGGCGCGACCTCTCACTCCTGTTACAATGCTCATTAAATTTCAACGTGGGTTTTTTGGGGGACAAACACTAAAACCATGGCAACCGTCTTCTCCAAGGTCCAGCACCTGTGTGCCACGAGGAGGGAGGGACACCTCTGTCGGGATGCTTCCCTTCCTGGCCGCCGTCCCGCCCCTCCCACTCCGCCTGCACTCACTCAGCCAGTATCCCTTGCAGGTTGCTGCTTTCCAGACGCTGCACCAAGAACTAAGGATACGTTAGAATCGCGGGTAGAAACAGACACTGTCCCTGCCCTTCCACAGCTTATCGTCAAGGGGGAAGACAGACTTTGCACAAATCACCATACAAAGAAACGTCATGATGGGCTTCCGTAAGTGGTACAGAAGAAAGGTTCTTAGGAACCTTCGTTCATTCATTCAACAAACGTTTACTGGGCTCTGACCACCGCCAGGCACTCTGCTCGGTGTTGTCGGAGACTCAGCAGTGAACAAAACAGACACAATTCCTCCCCTCTTGGCACTTACAGTCTAGCAGGTGAGAGTGACAGTTGGCAAATAAACATAGACTGCGTGGCGAGTATTAATCCGTGCCACATAGAAAATCAAGGCGAGGTGGGCGTGGAGAGCAGGTGTGGGGCCACTCAGGACGGTCAGGGGAGGAGGTGATTTTCGAGCAGGAATGAATGCAGTGAGCAGGTATTTAACGGAGGGCCCTGACCTGACCTCACCTGGCCTGGAGGGGGCGTGGTGGCCAGTTCCTCCCAACCGCTCCTCTCCTCAAGAGGTGGAGTCTAAGAAAATAATAAATAAATAAATAAAATGAATGCACCAAAAAACAACAAAGAGAGGTGGAGTCTACTCGCCCTCCTGTTAAACCTGGGCTGCCCTTGGGCCTTGCTCTGACCCGCAGAATGTGCTGGAAGGGACGTTGTGCCAGCTCTAGACCAGCTCTAGGCAGCTTCCAGTCTCTGCCCCTGTAGCCCTGACCCCCCCAGCTGAGAAGCCCACCTGCTACCCTGCTGGAGAGAGAGGCCCAGCTGTCTCCAGACTCCCTCCCC
The DNA here is from genome assembly GCA_008750895.1 of Mirza zaza. Lineage (NCBI taxonomy): Eukaryota > Metazoa > Chordata > Mammalia > Primates > Cheirogaleidae > Mirza > Mirza zaza. The sequence continues at coordinate 73,264 of VSMD01040997.1, forward strand.
TGCCCCCAGCCAGCTGAGCTACCAGACATAAGAGTGGAGCTATCTAGAAGATTCCAGCCCTGGCCAAGCTCCCAGCCGAATGCACCCAGAGGCATGGCCCCTGCCGACACCACACAGAACAGAACGGTCCAGTTGAGCCCTTGCTGGGGGCGAATGTGGCTCACCCAAAGGTGAGAGCAGCGGGGGCAAGGGGAGACCTAGGACCGGTCAGGTTCAGCGGCGCAGGCGGTGTTTCCAGCCGTGCAACCCAGGGCTGGTCCAGGCCCTACTGAGCTGGGAGCCCTGGAGGAGGGGGAGGCGAGGGTCTAGGGGACAATGGCGAGTATGGGTTGCTGCTGCCAACCTCCTGACTTCCTCAGGGAGCCCAGGCTTGGAGGTGGGGAGCTGCCTGGAGTCACCGCCAGCCTGGCCACCGGGAGTCAGCTGGACACGATTCCAGCCCTCCTGCCCTCATGCAAACTGGTGGAGCCAATCCCTGAATCAGAGAGATTCTACGGAAAAGGGATCTTCATGTCTGCAGGAAAAAGGGAGAGGGAAGTAAACGAAGTTGGCCCGACTTTTTTTTAACATCACTATAAAGATTTGACCAAAATGCTAGGAAAATGTCCCATCCCCACTGACTCCCCTGGTGGCTGCATTCCCCAGCTGGCCTCAGGTGGGGCTTCCCTGGCCCAGTCTTAGCCAGAGGCCCTTGCCCACTGCCCTACCTGCGCCCCCCCTGTGCCCCACCTGCACCCCACCTGTGCCCCACCTGCACCCCACCTGTGCCCCACGTGCGCCCCACCTGTGCCCCACCTGCACCCCACCTGTGCCCCACCTGCACCCCACCTGTGCCCCACCTGCGCCCCACCTGTGCCCCACCTGTGCCCCACCTGTGCCCCACCTGCGCCCCACCTGCGCCCCACCTGGCAGGCTGGAGAGGCCCTGGGTGCACTCCTACCTACTCGCCAACAAGTGGCAGCACTCTCAGGTCTGTCACCCCGAAGCCTGCAAGGCCAAGACGGATTTCCCCGTGAGACAGGCAAAGACCTCCGTCCTTTGCAGATGAGGAAACTGAGGGTGCCGAGGAAACTCTTCTAAGCCAAGCTACAAAGATTTCATCCCCACTAGGGTGCCGGGCTGGTGTTCTGACCCAGTTCCAAAGGCAACCAGACCCTCAACCCCCAGGGGGCATTTGGCAATATCTGGAGACATTTTTTGTTTGTTTGTTTGTTTTTTGTTTTTTTTTTTAAGACAGAGTCTCACTTTGTTGCCCAGGCTACAGTGAGTGCCGTGGCATCAGCCTGGCTCACAGCAACCTCAAACTCCTGGGCTCAGCGATCCTCCTGCCTCAGCCTCCCAAGTAGCTGGGACTACAGGCATGCGCCACCATGCCCGGCTAAGTTTTTGTATATGTATTTTTTATTTGGTCAATTAATTTCTATTTTTGGTAGAGACAGGGTCTCGCTCAGGCTGGTTTCGAACTCCCAACCTTGAGCAATCCACCCGCCTCGGCCTCCCAGAGTGCTAGGATTACAGGCGTGAGCCACCGCGCCCGGCCTGGAGACATTTTTAATCGTCACAGCTGGGGTGCGGGTAGTGCTCCTGGCATCTGTTGGGTGGTAACCGGGGATCCTGCTGAACATCCTACACAGGGAAGCCCCCCCACACACACAACAAAGGACTGTCTAGCTCAGGACAGGCCCATGCCTGTAATCCTAGCATTTGGGGAGGCCAAGGAAGGAGGATCACTTGAGGCTAGGAGTTTAAGACCACCCTGGGCAACATGATGAGACCCCGTCCCTACGAAAAATACAAAACGAAAATTATCTATGTGTGGTGGCATGTGCCTGTAGTCCCAGTTACTCGGGAGGCTGAGGCAGGAGGATCCCTTGAGCCCAGGAGTCGGAGGCTGCAGTGATGGAGGCTGCACCATGATGATGCCACTGCACTCCAGCCCGGGCAACAGTGCGAGACTCTGTCTCCAAAAGAAAAAAATCGTCTGGCCCCAAATATCAACAGTGATGAGGATGAGAAGCACTGACTCACTCACATTCTCAACAGTCAATGGCTGGGATCAGGGCATGAATGAGGCTGGTCCCCGGTTCCCTCCCCTTCCCGCCCCTTCACCAGCCACGAGAGGGCGCCACGGTCTCCTTCCCTCATGCGCACCTGTCGCTGCCGTCGTTAAGAGCTCCCGGACAGGCCGGGCCGGGCGCAGTGGCTCACGCCTGTAACCCTAGCACTCTGGGAGGCCGAGGTGGATGGATCATTTGAGCTCAGGAGTTCGAAACCAGCCTGAGCAAGAGCGAGACCCCATCTCTACTATAAACGGAAAGAAATTAATTGGCCAACTAATATATATAGAAAAAACTTAGCCAGGCATGGTGGCGCATGCCTGTAGTCCCAGCTACTTGGGAGGCTGAGGCAGCAGGATTGCTTGAGCCCAGGAGTTTGAGGTTGCTGTGAGCTAGGCTGACGCCACGGCACTCACTCTAGCCTGGGCAATAAAGTGAGACTCTGTCTCAAAAAATATATATATATATATATATATAAATATATATATAAAAGAGCTCCCGGACAGCAGGCACGCACAGGCACAGCGCTGGCCTGGAGAGAACATGGAGGGCGAGAGACGCTGTCCCTGCCTTCCTTCCCGGGGCTCAGGCTGCAGGGGGAGACAGTGTATCTGCAAACGTAAGTGCAATGGTGGGGACAAAAAAGGAACTAAGACACAGAGTAAATACAGATGGGACCAACTTTAACAAAGGCTGGAGAAGCCTCTGGAAGGCGACAGTTGAGCTAAGGTCTGAAGAAGGAACCGCCCCTTTTTATCAAAAAGACGATGTAACCAGCACTGACGTGCATTTGTTTAAATTACCCTTGATCTTCTCCCCACACACATACTGTGTTTGCCCGAAAATAAGCCCTACCCATAAAATAAGCCCTGGCAGGATTTCTAAGCATGTGCGCCATAGAAGCCCCACCCCGAAAATAAGCCCTAGTGCTGGGCGTGGCTGCGCAGCGCATCTGCACAACCCGTGCATGTCGTCTCGGGGCAGGAAAGACGACGAGCAGCCCTTCTCATCTGCCCCGTGAGAGCTGTCTTGCTCGACATGAGAGATCGGGGCCAATGGTTCTAAAGGAAACAGAGTCGCAAGACATTCAGGATGGGATTCGGGGTTTGGAGTGTTATGATGGTGTTCCAGAAGACGACGACTTAGCTCTATCTGAATAAATGTAGATGGTTGTACCGTACTTTAAAAAAAATAACACATCCCCTGAAAATAAGCCCTAGGGTGTCTTCTTGAGGAAAAATAAATATAAGACCCTGTCTTATTTTCGGGGAAACACGGTACCATCACTGCCACTCTGCTCTTCTTTGTACAATAAATTCATTTGCAGACTCTGTGCGTGTATTTCTACAGCGTTTCAGGCATCCTGCGAGCAGGCACAGGAGGGAGAAGGAACAGCTCTTTCTTACATTAGAATTCCAGTTCATATTAACAAATGTAGAAGGAATGATGGAGACAGAAAATCGCCATTTGCCAAACAACATGGTAACTGTTGCAGGCAAGAGCCACCAACAGATGCTAAGATTACTGAGCCAGGAAGTGAAAAGCAACGGGATATCTGCATAGTGTCAATATATTTCCTCACAGGATATTCAGTTAATTCCAAAGAGAAACAAGAGCAGCTTTACAGTGGAGACACCCGGCAGGCCCCCCTTAACCTAGTGAGCAAAGTTAACACCAGGAAGGAGACCCACGAGCATCATGTGCTTCCTGACACCGCCCCCTGAGAAGAGCACATCACTTCTCCAAACGCATAGCTTCAGTCTAATCGTGAAAATTATCAAACAAACACAAACTGAGTGACATTCACAAAATAACTGGCCAACACTCTTCAAGAAAGTGCCAAAATCATGAAAGACGAGGAAACTATCCCAGACTGGAAGAAACGAAACAGACATAACAACTGAACATAATGTGGGATCCTTGGATTGGAACCTCAACCAGGAAAAAGAACATTAGCAGGTCAAGTGCAGTTATCTATTAAGAGCTGTAGATTAGTGAAGACCAGGCACAGTGGCTCATGCCTGCAATCCTAACATTTTGGGAGGCTAAGGAGAGAGGAACATTTGAGTCCAGGAGTTCAAGACCAGCCTGGGTAACATTGCGAGACTTCATCTCTACAAAAAAATAGAAAAATTAGCCCGGTGTGGTGGCAGATGCCTATAGTCCCAGCTAATAGGGAAGCTGAGGAAGAAGGATCGCTTGAGCCCAAGAGTTTGAGGTTGCTGTGAGCTAGGATGACGCCACTGCACTCTAGCCTGGGCAACAGAGCAAGATCCTATCTCAAAAAAAAAAAAAGGAAAAAAAAAAGATCTGCAGATTAGTGAACTGTATTACATCAATGTTAATTCCTTTTATAGATCCTTGTACTATGTTTATATATGATGCTGACATTAAGGTAAGCAGAGTGAAAGTGTATGGTAACTATTACTTTTTGCAATTAAAATTATTTCAAAATAAAAGTGTTCTTTTTCTGTTTCTTAAGGGTACTTACGAAATCACATCAGTGTGCCAGGGACTGGGCCAGGGTCTGGGGCAATGCTAGATGCAGCCTCCACCCTCGAGGACTTAACAAGGCATGCGGCTCCCAGGCAACAAACAAGGAAACAAACACATACGCTATATAAGTGAAACAGTGAAAAGTGCAGTGGAGAACAAAAAGTGGGGAAAAGAATCAGGCAGTGACCCTAATTTAATTAGGATGAGCAGGAAAGGCCGCTGACATTAGAATTGAGGCCCGAAAGACCCCAGAGAGCAAACCCCAGGCGGGGCAACAGCAAGCTCAGGGGGCCCTGAGGTGGGAACAGGTTTGGCACGATTGCAATGCGGCAAAAAGCCCAGCGTGGCTGGCGTGGAGCCGGCAAGGGCGCAGTGAAGACGGGAGGCAGGCAGGGGCGGGTCAGGAGTTGAGACTTCATTTCTTGTCCAAATGCCATGACCCCTCCCTCACCCCAACTCCCCGCAAACGTCACTCGGGATGTGATACGGACAGCGTTGTTTGGAAAACACGAAAAGGGTTTTGAAAAGGGGACTCAGTTCTCCCAAGGCTTTTCTTTGTCCCATCTGATAGAAGAACCTTTGGCTGTAAAATGTTCTAGAATGTTCTCTGAGTCTTTGCCTGGCTCAAACACACCCTTCACCCATGAAGTCCTTTCATCTTTTGCTAATTAGCCCATGTAGTTCTGCTTGGCATCAGTAGGCGGCAAACTCTGAAGCTACCTTGGACACCAGAACCCGGAGAAAGAGTCAGTTAATAGCCGTGCAGGTAAGCCAAGGTGCTAGTTTATGTTGACTTTTCAATATTATCATTGAGATAAAGACACAAAATGAACAAATGCCCGCAAAGGACTGTGGACCCCTGATGCAATCTCCAGGATCCTAATGCAAGGCCGGATCACGGACACAGCGCTTTATTTATTTACACGCTCTCCACTGCGGGGGTCACCCTGGCCTGCGCACCCTGGCCTGTCGGAGTGGGGAGCAGGTCTCTGCCAGGAAGGGAGACGCTCTTTAGGAAGCCTTTGGAGTTCCTCCTCCCGCCCCAACCACTCTCCCTCTCGGGCAGGCAGAGGACAGGGAGCCAGCCTCTTGGTTTCTCGGCTGTTCCCAGCCCTGGCTTCGCGGTGGTGGCACCTGCAGACCCTGACCATGCAGGGCCTCGCCCCACAGGTGTTCTCTCCCCGCCCAGAAACAGCCCTGGTTGCTATCAGGGAATTGGCCACCGGGCGGTGCCAGAAGACAGGCGAAGAGGCGCGTCGGGATGCCGCCGGGCTCCCAAACCCGCAGCCCCCGGGAGGAGGCGCCGCTCGCAGTTCTCGAATCAGGGCAGCAAGCCCGGGCCTCCGGCCGCTGGAGATTTAGAGGGATTTTTCACCCTACGAGCGAGGAACGTCGGCCCAGAGGCATTTCCAGATTTCTGGACTGCTCCGGGTGGGGACTCGCTGGGCCTGGGAGGCTGCAGGGCGCCCCCGAAGCAGTGACCCGACCCAGGGACGGGGCAGGTTCGCACGCGCCTGTGAGCTGTCCACCAAGGAAACCAAGCGTGCCAGCACCCCCCTTTCAGGTGCAGGGGCTGCAGGAACCCCAAGATAGGGCCCTCCCAGGGCCCGGGGGCGGGGGGGGGTTCAGGTCCCTGGGTCCATGGGAAAGGCACCCCCTCTTCTGGCAACCAGTGGGGAGACCTCTGAGAGCAACTCTCCCATTTTAAAAGGAGCAATCGATTCTGATCTCTGCAAAACGCCCTTAGAAGGAAAACCCGGGTCACGCAGTTGTCTCCTCCCCAGTCGAGAGAGAGGAGTCACTCTAGGGAGTCGTTTCTCCCTGAATTGCCTTCACTTCCTAGAGCTGAGCACCGAGGCTGTGAGCCCCGTTAAATCAGGCACGAAATTCTACCTGTGCATTTTTTCCCCCAAGGAGGGGGTCTGTAACTAGAAGGATTAAGAATATAAAAAATTAAGAACTGTCAAAACAGACGGGCTTTAATAAAGGAATGTAAAATACTGTGCTTGGGCTTCAGTTCATCTGTTCCGGGATAAACGCGCTCCCTTTGCTCACGCCTGACATTGGTCCCACTGAAGGGAAAACGGTGCCAGCCACTTCCCTGGTGGGTCAAGGACTTGGGCCATCCTTAGAGCGTCTCTGGTCACCTGCAGGTTCTGATGGAGCTCACCTTGCTCAGGTGACTTCTTTCCTTGGCAGAGGTCAGAAAAGAGGTCACTGCTGAAGACTCCTTGACCTAGTCTTTGCTGCTTCAGGCGCCTGCACGCAGTGTGGGAGGGGCCACAGACAGGAGTCTCGTACCCCAAGTAGAGTGGGGGCCCCCCACCCGACCAGTGGGAAGGTGGAGGACGGGGTCTGGGGCCAGGGAAGGCCAGCCCTGATGGCCAAGGTCCCAGCAGGGTGGAAAGTGCTTTTCCAGCAGTCCCAGGAGGGGCTGCTCAGTGTGGGCCCTACGGCAGGGGTGTCGCGCCCCACAGCCCAGAGGGGATGGGGGAGACAGACGGGTGGAGCAGAGCCCCATGTGCCTCCTGTCACCAGGGAGGAAACCGAAACTCAGAGACAGGCAGCCTTGCCCGGTGTCACCGGCAAGGGGCCTCAGAGCTCTGCCTGGTGCCTGGGCCTCTGCCTTCCACTCGCCCGTGAGGCCCGGCCCAGCCCCAGTGGTGAGCCACGGCCGTGGGCGCAGGGCCCACCCAGGGCGGGCTGGGCAGCCGTCCTGCAGAGGAAGGCGCCACCCTCCCCACGCTCGCCCGCCCCGGCCACCCTCAGAGCCCCTGAGGTGACCCATTTCCCTCCTCTCCGCTGCAGCTTCAAAACAAACCAACATGCAGACCAACATCCTTTGTTTGTTTGGGGGATCAGAGAAAGGGGAAAGCGGCTCTGCGGGTTTTCTACTTAAACACAATGCTGCTCTAGCTGCTCGGGCAGAAACCAAACCACAGGCGAACGCTGAGGCCAGAGCCCTTGCTGTGGCTCCCTCTCTCTCCTCTCTCTCTCCTCTCTCTCTCCTCTCTCTCTCCTCTCTCTCCCCTCTCCCCTCTCTCTCTTCTCCCTCTCTTCTCCCTCTCTCTCCTCTCTCTCCTCTCTCCCTTCTCCCGCTCTTCTCCCTCTCTTCTCCCTCTCTCTCCTCTCTCTCCTCTCTCTCTCCTCCCTCTCTTCTCCCTCTCTCTCCTCTCTCTCCTCTCTCTCTCCTCTCTCTCTCCTCTCTCTCTCTCTCTCTCTCTCTCGGAATAAGTGAGCGAGGGCGCGGGGAGCGTGGAGACAAGGTCCTCTGCTGACCTGTGCTGATGGCCCAGGGTCGGCCAGCTGCGGCGGCAGGCTCAAGGCCCCGGCCACCCCACACTGGCCGGGGTAACGTGGCCTTGTGGGGCCCAGGCGCTGGGAGGGGCGAGATTCCCAGTCTGGGTGGGGGACAACGCACAGGAATGGGAAATGAGCGCAGGGACTCAGGACCTCACAGACCAACCCCGGCTCCATCTCAGCGTCCCGCAGCCCCGGACCACGTGACCTGCCCCTGGAGCTCCTGGCCAGTAGGTGACACAGTGAGGGCCACGCAGCACTGGGCGTCTCCGTGCAGGGTGACCAGGCACTGCCCTACCTGCCTGGCGGACGGATGAGACGGCTCCCCAGGCCCCCACCTCCAGGAGGGAGCACACGGTGGGGCGGAAGCCAGGCTGCCCCGGACACCTGGGACCCGCCTCTCTCGGCACCCGGAGGACGTGGGCCGGGAGACAGGCTGGTGGGAACCTGCCCGTGCCCTTCCCGAGTTTGGGTGAGGCCCGCAGGCAGACCCGGCCAGGGCCAGGTGATGCTGGCGCCGGATCGCCAGCCTGGGGAAGACCCGTGAGCCGAGATCGGGACGGCAGGAGAACAGTGGTCAGGGACTTAAGGCTGAGTGGTGGCTCGGTCGGCCTGGCAAAGTGACACCATCACTTCTGCCCGTCCAGCGATGGCCAGGACGCTCCCTGCTGAGGGAGGACCCCTCGCTTCCCCTGATAGTTTGAGATAGTTGAGCTTCACAACTCTCCCGGCTGCAGAGGAGCAGGCTGCTGGGGCTCAGAGAGGCAAAGCGACTTACTCAAGGTCACACCGCAAGCCAGCACCAGAGGCAGGGCTAGGACCAGGTCAGTGCTGGCCACACCCCTCCCAGGAATGGGCACACGCAGAGCAGGATTCTGGGCCATGGGACTACCTGGTGGGAGGCGGCTGGAGAGGACTCTCACCTCTCCCATCATTCTGGCCCGGATGGGTGGGCTTTTACGGAGCACCTGCGTTTTCTTAAGCTGCCTTTTGCGACGCTTCCATTCTCTCACCTAGTCCTCACTCCAGCCCTGATAGGTGGGTGTCATTAGCCCATTTTAGAGATGACAAAGCTGAGGCACAGAGACACTTATCCACCAGCCCAAGGTCACACAGCTGCTAAGTGGCGGGCTGGGATTCAAACCAAGCCTTCCCCACTCGCGAGCAGAGGCTCTTCTCCTCTCAGTACCCGGCCCCCACCCCTGTCTCTGACCGGGGAGCGCTGAGCTCGCGCCCCTCGTTCCCAGGATAGCTGCCCAAACGCGGGGCCTCTTCCGAGCTCTAAGGCAGCACAACTCCCAACCTGGACTTCAGAGCTCATCTGCCCTAGCTGGGAGCCGCCTCCCACACCTGCGCAGGCTGCCCCGCCCGCCGGCCCGCCGCATGCAGGTGCGGGCGCAACGGCTCTGCCCACAGCACCGGCACCTGGGCCCCCCTTCGCTGCAGGCCGGCCCATCCTTCCTGCCCGGGGCCTCCCCCGACAGCCCTGCTAGCACTGCAGCTCCCTGCATGGGCAGCTGCACCCCCCCCTTCAGAACAGGGCGCAGGGGTGCGTGGGGCGGGGCCCAGAGACGCTCTCCACCACCCTGCCCTGCTCCGCCCAGCACTCGCAGCACAAGGGCGCCCGTCACAAAGGCCAACCCACTGGGAGCGTCGTTTTTCTCCGGCTTTCTGAATGCACAGTCATTTCGCCGCCTCTCCTAAAAGAAACACATGCTCATTGCAGGGAACCGCACCACAAGGAAAGACCACCCGACGGCCTCACTATCCAAAGACAAACCAGCTCCTCGAGTATCTTGGTCGAGTCCCTTCTGGACTTTTCTCCCCAGGCATCTTTTCATTTTTAACACATCCGTGCTCACGCTGCACGCATACTTTTTTTGTGTTTTCATTTAGCGTTAATTTTTTTTACCGTCGCCGGGCGCGGTGGCTCACGCCTGTAATCCTAGCACTCTGGGAGGCCGAGGCAGGCAGATTGCTCAAGGTCAGGAGTTCGAAACCAGCCTGAGCAAGAGCGAGACCCTGTCTCCACTATAAATAGAAAAGAAATTAATTGGCCAACTAATATATATATAGAAAAAATTAGCCGGGCATGGTGGCGCATGCCTGTAGTCCCAGCTCCTTGGGAGGCTGAGGCAGGAGGATCACTTGAGCCCAGGAGTTTGAGGTTGCTGTGAGCTAGGCTGACGCCACGGCACTCTAGCCTGAGCAACAAAGTGAGACTGTCTCAAAAAAAAACCAAAATTTTTTTACTGCTCTAGCCCCAGTACGTAGAGCAGTACTTGTCGCAAATGGGACCTGACTAAATATTTGCTGAATAAGTGAGTGAATGAACATAGATAATGTTTCTGTTTATGCAAAAGTAATAATTATCATGATATATGAAAACTGAGGGCTTACTTTGTACTAAGTACTTTATATACCTTATGTCATGTGATACAATAATTCTATGAGGTAGGTACCACATTATGCTAATTTTATAGATGTGTAAACTAAGGCTTAGAGAGAGATTTATTCCCAAAGCCACACAGGTAGCACTGGCTTCTTTTTTTTTTTTTTTTTTTGAGACAGTGTCTTGCTCTGTTGCTCAGGCCGGAGTGCAGTGGTGTCATCATAGCTCCCTGCAGCCTCCACCTCCTGGGCTCAAGCGATCCGCCTGCCTCAGCCTCCCAAGTAGCTGGGACTACAGGCACACACCACCACAGCCAGCTAATTTTTTTTTAATTTTTGCACACGTGAGGTCTTGATATTGCTCAGGCTTGTCTCGAACTCCTAGGCTCAAGCAATCCTCCTGCCTCTGCCTCCCAAAGTTCTAGGATACAGGCATGTGCCACCATGCTGGCCTACCACTGGACTTCCAACCCAGGTCTGGCTGCTGTCGAGCCTGTATTCCCAAAATTGTGTATCACTGCCTCTCAGCAAACATTTTTAGCAACAGCATTTAAGGTGACTCCATACTAGGCTTTTAAGTAGACTTAGCCATTTCTCAATTACTGAAAATTTAGGTTATTTTCTGGTTTTATTTTTTACTGTCATAAATAATGCTGCAGTAAACATTATGCATAACCCAGCTGCATGCATAAGGGTTATTCGTTAGCAAAGACTCCTCAGAAGTTGAATTACTGGTTCAAGTGGTACAAGCATTTTTAAAGCTTTCGAGGTATGTTTTTCCATTCAATTCAGTTTAGTTTTGTTTTACATACGGAAATGTAGACGCATTAAATCCACCACCTTCTCTTGTACAATGCTGTTCCCCGTTTCCAGACTGGAAGAACTTTCCCTTCCAGAGAAGTTAATAATTCCATTTTCTAGCCCTTGCACAGTTTGCTTTTGAATTATTCAACCCTCTAGTTCTCCGGCACATGCTTTGGGGTGTGCACTGAAGAGAGGCTCCATTTACACTTCCAAACCCGCAGGGAACTCCCGCCCTCTCTGCTCGGGCAGGGGAGAGATGAAAGAGAATGTGGAACACTGAGAGTGTGAAAGAGAGAAGCTGCTCTTCCCAATTACAGGGCGACTGCCCTTCCTCTGCACGGGAATGGCTCTCTCTCCAGGTCTTCCATTTCTTCTTGGAAGCTTCTGCAATGCAGTGATTGGGTTGGAATTAAGGTAGAACTGTCTTAATAAGAATTAGCTTAAGAAACTCCTTGAAAAGCTCATAGGGTGCAAAAATGCTTCAGATGGAATACTAAAAACCAGTCAAACCAGGGCTGAGGGCGCCACTGGGCGTATTAGTTCTCGGTGAGCTGGCTTCGGGCAAGGGTGGTGGCCGGGTCGGAGTGCGGATGCAGCTGGGGCCAGGTGCACAGAGACCACTGCCCCACCCCTGCCAGCACTGGAGCCACCGGGAACAGCTGGGGATGAGGGAAGGCCTCCCAGGGGACAACGAGGCTTCCTTCCGGGTGGCTCTTGAGGACATGTGAAGTCTTGGTGGCTGCGGGCGGAGTTGGCAGCGTGCCAGGCAGAGTGCGGCTGTGTGGGGTGTGCCCTGCACAAGGGCCCCTGGCCCAGGGAGCCGGTGAGGCTGAAGTCCGGCTCATGCCCTCCAGCCAGGAGGACCGGACAGCTCTTCCAGTTCTCTCAGGGTGGCCTGTGGTCCAGCCGCCGCCTGCGCTGCACCGCTGTACCGGCAAGCCGGGGAAGGCCGCTGCCCACCGGCCGTGGCTGTCAGGAGGAGGGACGCGAGTCACCCTCTCCGCACCAGTGTGGCGCGGCTGGGCGAGCTTCCCTGGAGGCCCTGCCCGGCTCTGGTGCCAAGTCCGTGCTGAGCGCCCATGGCCAGCTCTTGGGCACACGCCGCGTGCTTGGCCCCGGCTGGAGAGGAGGAGACGCCCCTGGGAGTTTCTGCGGGTCGGGCGACTGGACTGCCCAACACGCTTCCAACAAAAGACTGTTCCAGAACAACCTGCAGGGTCAGCGCTGTGCTCCTGTCGCTGCCTTTCCCTTCAGGCAGCTCCTTTCTGGGGGCCCGATTCTTTGCAAGAACCGGGTTGAGTAAAGCGTTAGGTCCCCCTCGCCCACCGCCCACACGGGACACCGTCTGCTCCACATCTCTCCGTAAACCCAGACTAAGTAATACTGATAATCAATGCCGGCCGGGCACGGTGGCTCACACCTGTCATCCTAGCACCCTGGGAGGCTGAGGCAGGAGGACTGTTTGAGCTCAGAAGTTCAAGACCAGCTTGAGCCAGTGTGAGACCCCGTCTCTACTAAAAGTAGAAAGAAATTAATTGGCCAACTAATATATATAGAAAAAAATTAGCCGGGCATGGTGGCGCATGCCTGTAGTCCCAGCTACTCGGGAGGCTGAGGCGGGAGGATTGCTTGAGCCCAGGAGGTTGAGGTTGCTGTGAGCTAGGCTGACGCCACGGCACTCACTCTAGCCTGGGCAACAAAGCGAGACTCTGTCTCAAAAAAAAAAAAAAAAATCAATGCCAATCGCCAGGGTTCAGGACACACTGTCCCCCCAAAATATGGCACCTTGGCATATTGGATATTTTTTTAAACTTCAGTTTTTCAAAAAGACAGGGTCTCACCATGCTGCCCACGCTGGCGCGCCGCGGCTGTTCATGGCGCCCCCCCACTGCTGATGGGCAGGGCCGAGTGACCTGTGCGGGTCGCCCCTCTCTGGGCAGCCCCCGCGCCCAGGAGCTCGCCGTGCCGATGCCAGACTCGGCGCAGACACCCAATCGGCCCGGCGCGCTACGGCCCAGAACCCTGGATGGAAGCCTTCCTCCTGCCTCAGTTTCCCAAGTAGCCGGGACCCCACGCCTGGCACTTGTCGATATTTTAAGCTGAAGGAATCTGAGCAACGGCAGGTGCAGGAAGGACTCTGACCTCCCCCGGAGCAGATGGTAAGACCCTCGCGTGACAGGTGCCTCCTGCCGCCAGGAGGGGAGGGGCACCTCGTCTCTGAGGGGGGACACAGACAGGAGTCCGATGGAAGAGGCCTTGCTAGGGGTCACCCCTTTGCCACTCCTAGCTCAGACCCTCTGGTCCTGCCAGCTTTCCCAACCAGTCCCCACTCTTCACCAAACCTGCTATCAGAACACTCAGTTCTAACCGCTTCTTCAGGGCCTCATTTTCTTAGGAAGCCTCCCACGCCACGCAACACTTACATTAAATGCATTCGTACGCTTTTCTCTCGTTAACCTGTCTTTCCATACAGCAGTGGTCCCCAACCTTTTTGGCAGCGGGGGCCGGTTTGATGGAAGACAGTTTTCCACGGACAGTGGGGGGGCAGAGCTCAGGTGCGATGCGAGTGACGGGCGCAGCTGTAGGTACAGGTGAAGCTCTGCCCGCTGGCCCGCCACTCACCTCCTGCTGTGCTGCCCGGTTCCTAACAGGCCCCGGACTGGTCCCAGTCTGAGGCTCAGGGGTTGGGGACCGCAGTGCTACAGGGCCCCAGCCGAGAACCTAAACATTAGGACGGGAAGAGTTGCTTCCCTCCCTGCACAATGCATTCCTGAGAGCCAACTATGAGTGCCGGGCGCTGTGCCTGCTGCTTCGCACACCCTCCGACTCCGGGCTATGGGGGGCCACTGCTGCTCCCCCCACTTTGCAAAGCTATGGAACACAGCCCCCAAACCCCACGATGCATAGGTGAGCAGGATTCGAACTCAGATCACTCTGGCTCCACACCTAGGCCCTCCCAACATCTCCACCTCCTTTTACAATGAGGGCACTGACGCGTGGCGTGGTCGTGCCACTTGCCCAGCCACCCGGGAAGTGGGCAAAAAAATGCCCTTCAGCTCCTTCTGGGAGGCCTCCCACCCTATTCCCCAGCCCCGCCCCGCCCTGCCCGCTCGGGAGGTTCCGCGTTGCGCCAGGGGCTCTGGGGAGGAGGGTCCCAAAGGAGGGAGTCCCGCCTGAAGGACTTAGCCCAGGGGAGCTGCTGGGGAGGAAGCCGGGAGAGACAGAACAGGGGAGCACGCCCCATCCTGTGCCAGGCCCATCCGGTGCCCCACACTGCCCGGGCGCCCCTCACTGCCCGGGCGCCCCTCACTGCCCGGGCGCCCCTCACTGCCCGGGTGCCCCGCACTGCCCGGGCGCGGCCGCCCCCGCAGCCTCCGCTCTGCTGGGCAACTTGGCGTCTCTGTGCAGCCGGACCCCGCGCCTGCCCAGCACTGCAGTGGGCCGCCCGCACCTGCCCTCATCTAGAAATGACGCCTTTCCCCCTAAACCACACGTCAACCAGCCAGAAGCAGGACTTCTCTCCATCCTTCATCTTTATGGCGGATCCCCCTCCCGGCTGGCATTTACTCCTGCTTGTTAAGCAACAGAGGAGTCTGACGTCATGACTTCCTGCGGGCTAGGGGAGAGGAGGGAACAATTGGCTCCTTTGTTGTGCGAGCTGCTGTCTGTCCCTGACAATGGCATTCTTAAGGAGTTATGATATTAAGGATTTAATAACCATTGGGTAGATGCAGTAAAACATTTCCATCAAGGTGTTTCTGGAAAGTGCTGTCCTCATCTGTTACCGGAACTCACAAAGTGTCTTTTAATTACGTAGGTTCTAAATGAGACACCTTCCCGGTGCGGTAACTTTCTGAATGAAGCTACCCTGAAGTACTAATTAGTCTGTTTTTAATGCTTAATTTACTCTGCCAGCGTGGTGGCTAGGGCGGCGCGGACCTGCTGGAACCGGACGAGGTGTTGGCAGGCAGGTGCGACAGGCAGCGGGTTAGGTCTCTGCTGGCAAGAGAAACAGAGGGGTTGGATCTCGTTTCACTCCGCCCTATCAAGCTTCTCGACTCTCCCTGTTGAGAACTGACCACAGCCTTTACCTTTAAGGTAAATGTTTCTGGGAATGTTTCTGGCCACTGGCCTCTTCCTGGTTGGCCCGAGGAGCCCCTCGCCCCAGCAAGCAGGGACCGAGCTGCCCGGGAAGGTGGTGGCTGCCCCTCACTGTCACTAGAGGAGCCAAGCAGAGGGCGTTCGGGCATTGGGTGGGAAAGTGGGCGAGGTGACCTCAGAGGTCCCTTCTGGCCCAGTGTCCCCGACAGTTTTTTTGTTATTCATTCTTATCCCCAAACATCCACGGAGGCCTCTCTCTGTGCACATAAATGAAGAGCAAATGGGGCAGGACGCTGCTTGGTGCCCTGGTGGTGCTCAAGGGCCACCTGCGTGGGGCGGGGGTGTGGGGTGGGTGACGGGGGAGGGGCCACACAGGAGACAGGCCGGGCCCTTGGAGAGCAGGACGGGGCAGGGAGGCCCCCAGGAAGCCACGGGGGGTAGAGAGGAGGGGACATTGTTTAGGAGCGGCAGTGAGAACCCACAGTGGTGGCCATGGGGGGATTTGATCTGACGGAGAAAAGGGGATGGGAGATTTGGGGGGAAGTAGGAATAATTTTCAGCCTGGGGCACCAGGAGAAATCTGAAACACTTGCCCTGTCTCTCAAGCATGCACAAACATTAATATATATGCATGCATTCGGGTCCTCACAACATGTGAGGACAACTGCTTATTTTGGTTTTTAATGTTTTTATTTAAAAGTAAATACATGCCTGTGAATCACATAGATGACAAAGTGAAAGTCCCCCATTACCTCAATTATCAGCCCCTCCCAGACAAAACTATTAACATCCTTCCAGAACTTTTCCTACGGCTGTGCAAACACACACGCACACACACGCGTACACACATGAGTGCACACACGCATGTACGCACATGCACATGAACATACATGTACATACACACGCACACACGTGTGCACACATGCACACACACGCACACACGCACATGTGTGCACACACGCATACACGCACATGCGCACACACGCACACACATGCACATACACACACACACAGGGTTTCTTACTTAAACAGGATCGTATTAAACACATAGTTCTGTGATTTTGTTTTCACTTTACAACATGTGACTCTCACAGCAGCCAGTACATGCAGATGAGTAGTCAACAGTACGGAGACTAGTTTATTTATATAGATTCCCATATCGATGAACATTAAGGCTGCTGCCTTTTTTTAATATATATAATTGCAAACAAAGCTGCAGTGAACGTTCTTGAGCATAACTTTCTGTGTCACGTACAGCTACAGGGATGCTTGGAATTGCAAGGTGTCTTTGTATTGTTGTGTACAGTTTTCTATATGAAGCGTTCTCAGAAGTGTACTGCTGGGTCAGAAGCATATGTGCCCTTTGAATTTTAGCAGATTTTGCCAAGTGGCTTTTCAGAAGCAGGCTGGCCCCCTGCCCTGCCATTTGCACGTGTTCACTCTGTTAACACATTACCCATTTCACTCTGTTCTCTTCTACATCCAATATTTTTAGTTCTTTAAATTTGTTGCCAGTCTGCTGGGCCGGGAAAGAAAAAAAGAGTTATTCCTCACTGTTCTGACATCTGTCTTTGTAAGCAAATAAGGAAAAAAGGCTGGGCGAGTGGTCACAGGGCCCAGGTCAGCAGCCAGGCTGTCCCCTGGCCGGCCGGGGACGCTGGCTCTGAGGCCTTCTGAGAGGCCCTGGGCAGACCCCCACCACCCGGCCTCGACTGCAGGCACAGATGCAAAGCACTCAGACCAGCCTGGGGCAGGGGCCTGAGCAAAGGAAGAGCCTGTTATTCCCAGGGCCTTGGGGGACTGAGCAGGCAGGGCCTCCCCGAGGCAGAGGTTTCCCGAACCAGACGCCCAGCGTGACCTGGGCTCCCAGGCCTCTCTCAGGGACTGCAGCCCCTGGGACAGGCTCTGCCCCAGGCCGCCCTCCCCCAGGCGCCGAGCCCAGCCAAGGGTGGGCTTTGGCGCTCTGCTCCCGGGGCCTACCAGGAGGGTCTGCACCCCCGCAGAACGGGGGAGCCCCGTGACTCAGCACTGCCTGCTGTGTGGCTCCCCGCGGGCGGGCGGCGACAGCCGTGAGTCACAAATTACAGGCCGGCCTTCCCTGGAGCAGGTCTGCCCGCCTGGGAGGCAGCGGCGCTGGCAGGGAGCCGCAGGGCTCAGGGCGCGGGCGGGCGCGGGGAGAGACGAGCAGCAGCCTGGGCACCCTGACGGCCCCCGCCCCGCCCGCCAGCAACAGGCTCCCAGTCCCAGCGCTAAGGCGCAGTTTCAGCGACGTGATCCCGGAGGAAAGCTGGGACCTGTGCTGACCCGGCTTCCCTCGGCTCCAGGCCAGGAGGAAGCGGGCGTCAGAGCCCGGTGGAGTTGCAAAGTCTGCATCTTCCAGCCGAAGCTGAAGCTGCTGCAGAGTCCCGGGGCAGGGCACCCACTGCGGCAGGGCACCCACAGACGGCGGGCCCAGGGAGGGCTCCCCTGTCCCCAGGACAGCCTCATGCTCAGAGCCTGGCGCGGCCTGGCTCACAGCTCACAAAGCGGGGAGGCCACCATACCGTCTCACGGGAGGCCACCACACAGGAGCCGACGCCGAGGCCTCTGAGGGTGGGCACCCCCAGCCACGCCGGCAGGCTTGGCCCAGGCAGCAGGGCTCCCCGCATTTTCAGAGAACCGGATCCCTCTCGTGTGCTAGTACAATGAAGCCAGCCCCCCGCCCCAATCCTGCCCCCACAGAATTCCTTTCACTTGGAGAACACATTCTCAGCAACAGCAAACTTAACTGCTGCCCAAGTTGGAAGTCATTTTTGGTTCTCTGTTATAAATCCAAACTAGACGTTAGATCGTGTGGCTGAAGGTGACCCAGAAAGGCACAAGAGGGCCAAGGCCAGTCCTGGGCAGAGGCCCAGGGAGACTGCGCGCCTCCTGCAGGAGCAATCACCCGCACCCCAGGACACCGGGGACCCCCGAAATCCGCAGGCCCCGCAACCGTGCACCCTCCAGTGCACACCCCACCGGGGCCTCCCGCACTCCTGGGCCTCTGCCAGTGGAGACTTGTGGAAGCTCTGGGCTGCCGGCCTCGGCGCCAGCACGGGACAGGCCAGATGCAGCCCTTGATGAGCAAGTGTCGGGCAGGATGGCGCTGACGGCAGGACTAAGGATAAACTGACCCTTATTGCGGCAGCCGAAAACTTCGTGCCACCTCTTAGGAGCCAACAATGGTGATAATGAACATAACCGTAATGCTGGTCACCACTGAGCACAGCCGTGCCCCAGTGACCATGCTCACGCGTTGCACGCGCGTGATCCCAGCCGGAGCCCAACACCCGCCCAGCGCCAGGTGCCCGCGTGCCCTGGGCTGGCGCGGTGCCCGGCGCCGGGAGGCGCTCAGGAAACACGGATGGATGAACAGTCAGGCTGGTGCACGTTGGGAAACCAAAACGCTTCCTGGTCAAGGACCTCTTTCCACACACTTCTCTGAGAACCATTGTTTCTCTTAGAGACAGACAGTACGCTTGTAAACAGACACGTTTTGCCTTATTTTTAAAAAAGTTTATAGCATCTCAAACACACAGAAAAGTACAGAAAATAATATGATAGGTCAAACTCTATTTTTGAAAACCAAAGCATTTATACCATTCTTACATAGGGCTTGGCTCTGGTGGAAGACAAAGGCAGGGAGGAAGGACACAGTGGTAAAATAAGGCTGGTGAAATTCTGGTTTTTAAGTTAGCTGGAGGGGTCACGAGGCTCATTTAGAAATTATGCTTCATAAATCACATATATGTTGCATATATCGTTCTTTATGTATTTTGTATTATATATTACACGGAAACATTTCATAAAAGAAAGCAATATAACAGACATACTTGTATGCACCATTCAGATTTAACAAATAAGATTTTACTTATTTATTTTTATTTTAGAAACTGGGTCTGGCTCTGTTATCCAGGATGGAGTGTAGTGGAGCAATCACAGCTCGCTACAGCCTCGAACTCCTGGGCTCAAGTGATCCTCCTGCCTCAGCGTCCCGAGTAGCTGGGACTACAGGCATGCACCACCACGCCCAGCCAGATTTAGTTTATTTGCTTCAGATCTCCTTCTCCTTCTCCTCATCCTCTTTCTTCATCATCTTCTTTGTTTTTTTTTTTTTTTTTTTTTTAGAAACAAACTACACATATGGCTAAAGCCCCATCCTCCATCCTGTTCCCCATCTTCCTGCCTGGATATAATTGTTAAGTGTTTTATTTCACATTTGTATATTGACCTCATATCCAGCAGCCTTACCAAACTCTTCTTAGTTCAGTTTACTTGAAAATGTCCTTGAATTTTTTATGTAGACAATCATGTCATCTTGAGTATAAAATTATAATTCTTTTCTTACATTGTAATTTTTATTCTTTTTATTTATTTTTCTCATCTTACTATGCCAGCTAAAACATCTAGTACAATGTTGAATGGTATCCTGACCACCAGGTAGATGTCTCTCATCTGATTTAAAAGCAATGCCTCCAATATTTCACCATTAAACATATCATTAGCCGTAGGTATTTAATAGATATCCTTTATCAGGTTCAGAAAGTTTCCTTCAATTCTGAGTTGGTCAAGGGTTTTTATAACGAATGATGTAAATTTTTTATCAAACACTTTTCCTATTTGCATCTATTGAGATGATTGTATGATTGTTCTTCTTTATTCTGTTCAGTAAATTACTTTGGGTTTCCTAATTTTAAACTGTCCTTGTATCCCTGCCGTATATAAAGCAAAAGATAAACAGATATATATAGAGATATAGACATTGACAGATATCCATATTCAGTTTGCTAATATTTTATCTAGGATTTTTGCCTTTCTCGTCATAGGTGGATTTATCTGTAATTTTCTTTTCTCATACTGTCCTTGGCCAGTTTGCGTATCAAGATTCTATTAATTTCATAAAGTGTATCAGGAAGCATTCCTTCTTTTTCAATTTTCTGGAACAGTTTAAATAAAAGAGGGATATCTGTTCCTTGAATAATTTGCCAAAAATCACCCATAAAACTATCTAGGCCTGTTGTTTTCAAGTATGCTGGAGGGTTGTTAAGTTTTTTGTTTTTTTAAATACATTTTTGGTCCTGGAATAATTTTGTATTTACAGAAAAGTTTCAGAGATAGTAAATAGAGTTCTCTTACATTTCTCATTTCATTTCCTCTAATGTTAATATATGAGTACATAACCATGCGGCATTTGTCAAAATCAGAAACTCACATCAGTACGTTGCTATTAACTAAACTCCCGTGTTTGCTTGGATTTCACCAGTTTTTCCACTAAGGTCCGTTTTCTGTTGCAGCCTCCAGTGTGGAATACCACAGAATGCCTGGAGAGGGTTGATTTAGAAGTTTACTTAACAGTTTTGATTGATTGTCATAGTAACAGCCCATCCCCTGCACTCCACCCCCCACGAGTCTCTATCCCTGAGTCCTTACCTGTGCACAATCCCTCCTGCACTGATCCAGGGACTTGCTCTGGCCAAGATTTTTTATGATCTGGCTGATGAGACATGAGCACACACGACACAGGCAGAGGCTTGAAAAGGGCCTGTGCATGGGCAGTTGCTCTAGTTTGCTGCTTGCTGGAAATCCTTCTGCTAACAGGAGAAGCTCGGAACAACCTGACGGGGACATGTGACTCGGCCAACAGCATCAACTGCCAGGCACGTGAGGGAAGCCGTCGTGGACCGCCCAGGCCCGGTGCAGCTGCCAGACGGCTACAA
Source organism: Mirza zaza (assembly GCA_008750895.1). NCBI lineage: Eukaryota > Metazoa > Chordata > Mammalia > Primates > Cheirogaleidae > Mirza > Mirza zaza. The sequence continues at coordinate 94,151 of VSMD01040997.1, forward strand.
CTCCCGGAGTGAGCCCAGGTGAGACCAGAAGACTGCTCAGCCCAGGATCAGGCGCAAACAGAATGATTGTTGTTTTGAGACGCTATGTTTTTGGGGTGACTTGTTACGTGGCAATAGATAACTGATACAAGATGTAGAACTATTCAGTTTTTCTTGGTGGTTTTGTTTCGAACTCCTGACCTCGAGCGATCCCCCCACCTCGGCCTCCCAGAGTGCTAGGATTACAGGCTGAGCCACCGCGCCCGGCCTTCTTGGTGGTTTTGGACATTTACATGTTTCTAGAAAATGGTCCATTTCTTTTGAAATTTCAATTTTATTTGAAAAAAATTACAATGTGGTATATTCTCTCATAATTTTTAAAAATCTCTAAAAGTATCTCTTCTCAGATTCACGTTGTAATTCTTAGCGTGATCTGCTGCTTTTCTCTTTTGTTGCCTGTGCATGTTGGCAGAGGTTTGTCTTGGTCTTTTCAAAAAACTAACATTTGCTTTTGTTTTTCTCTTCATTGCTTCTTTATTTTTTATTTTGTTAGTTCCCATTCTTCTTTCTTTCTTTTTTTTTTCCACTACTTTCTTTGAGCTATTCTGTTATTCTTTTTTCTAATTCTTGAGTTGGATACTCAGCTTATTAATTTTTAGTCTTTTTCTAACATGTTCTTTAAAGGATATAAATTTCTCTCTAATCATTGTTCTAGCTGATTCCTAAAAAATTTTATGTGATGTTTTAATGTCTTTCACTTCCAACAATTTTGTAATTTTCTTTACGGTTTCATCTTTTCCCTATGAATTCCTTAGGCGTACTTCCAAATATAATAGCGTTATTTTTAATATCTCTTAGATTTTAAACTTCTAATTTTATTTCATTAAGATGACAGAATATGGCCGGGCACGGTGGCTCACGCCTGTCATCCTAGCACTCTGGGAGGCCAAGGTGGGGGGGGATCGCTCGAGGTCAGGAGTTCGAAACCAGCCTGAGCAAGAGCGAGACCCCATCTCTACTATAAATAGAAAGAAATTAATTGGCCAACTAATATATATAGAAAGAATTAGCCGGGCATGGTGGCACATGCCTGTAGTCCCAGCTACTCGAGAGGCTGAGGCAGAAGGATTGCCCGAGCCCAGGAGTTTGAGGTTGCTGTGAGCTAGGCTGACGCCACGGCACTCACTCTAGCCTGGGCAACAAAGCGAGACTCTGTCTCAAAAAAAAAAAAAAGATGACAGAATATAGTCAATAAGATAGCTATTCTTTGATATTTGTTAAAAATTTGCTTTATGACCTAGTTCAGGGGTCATCAAACTTTTTGCAGCAGCCCCCAATGTTTCTGAAACTAGGGACAGGTTTCACGGAAAGTAATTTTTCTGCAGACAGGGCGAGGGTGGGAGGCGGAGCTCAGGCAGTGATGCGAGTGATGAGGAGCTGCTGTCAATACAGATGAAGCTTCACCAACTAGCCCAGCGCTCACCTCCTGCTCTGCGGCCTGGGTACTCACAGGCCATGGACCGGTCCCAGTCCACGGTCTGGGGTGTGGGGACCCCAGCTGTAAAGGCCAAGAGGTAAATATTTTTTATTTTGTGCAGCCTCTGTTGCAACTCCTCAACTCTGGCAGGATAGTGTGAACGCAGCTATAGGCGATATGCAACCGACGAGCCTGGCTGTGTTTATTTGATTATATTTTTGTTTTATTCTAACCTGAAAATCGCCGTCTTTTAAATAGTGAGTCTAATCCATCTACTTCTGCTGTGAATTCTAACACGTCTATATTTATACCTGCTAAGTTTAGGTAGTATGCTGATTGGTTCAGCTGCTTTTGCAGAGATATATCATATTAAAAATGGCTTAAGCAACATGGTAATTCTTCTCTCTCACAAAAAAAAGTCCCGGCTGGTCTGACGGCTCCTCTCCACAAAATGAGGAGGAGCCCAGCTTCCTTCCTTCCCATCGCACTGTCATCCTCAATACAGAGCTTCTATCTCCTGGTACAAGATACTCGATCTAGCTCCTGCCATTACATGTGAGTTACAGCCCACTAGAAGAGGAAAAGGAGAAGAAGAGGGGAATTCCGCCCCCCTCCTCTCCTCATTTAATGGCAACACAGAAATTGCAACACCACTTGTGGTCACATACCCTTTGGAAACATTTAGCTGTAAGGGAGGCCAAAGATGTATATTTTAACACACTGACTGCCATGTGAGTTACATTTAACTCAGGCTAGTTTTGAGCTGGGTGGTGAAGCAAACCCCTGCAGTTGGTCCCTGAAAATCTAACTCGTTGATGTTCTCATTGTTACAGTCAATACTGACAATTTAATTCTAAAATCGTGGACTGGGTTGCATATAACTCATGCGCAGAAAACAATAAAAAATAACAAATTAGAAAGGATCGTTTAGTTTTAATAAAACACTGTGGCCCCACCAAGGAAAAACAATTTTTTTTCTAGTGTGGCAGCCAATGTGTTAAATCTGTGTGGCTAAAAATTCTAATACCATGTGAGAAAGGGAGAACAGCTATCAAGGGCTAGGTAATAATTTTGGCCACATCTGCCTTTCTAGTGTGAGTGTTTTCTGTTTATAATCTGTTTTCTTTGCTTCTCCCATGCCCCTTTCTGCTTCTGATTGATTTGATGAAATTTTCTTATCTTTATTTTTATTTATTTATTTATTTATTTTTTGAGACGGAGTCTCACTTCGTTGCCTAGGCTAGAGTGCCGTGGCATCAGCCTAGCTCACAGCAACCTGGGCTCAAGTGATCCTCCTGCCTCAGCCTCCCAAGTAGCTGGGACTACAGGCATGCGCCACCATGCCCGGCTGATTTTTTTTCTATATATATATTAGCTGGCCAATTAATTTCTTTCTATTTATAGTAGAGATGGGGTCTCGCTCTTGCTCAGGCTGGTTTCGAACTCCTGACCTCGAACAATCTGCCCGCCTCAGCCTCCCAGAGTGTTATCTTTATTTTCCTACCAGTTTAGAAGTTATACATTTTGGGTTTTATATTTTTAATAGCTGTCTTTATATTTTTAACATACATAACTGTTTTTTTGGGTTTTTTTTGAGACAGAGTCTCACTTTGTCGCCCAGGCTAGAGTGAGTGCCGTGGCGTCAGCCTAGCTCACAGCAACCTCAAACTCCTGGGCTCCAGCAATCCTCCTGCCTCAGCCTCCCGAGTAGCTAGGACTACTGGCATGTGCCACCATGCCCGGCTATTTTTTTCTATACATTTTTAGTTGGGCAATTAATTTTTTTCTATTTTTAGTAGAGACGGGGTCTCGCCCTTGCTCAGGCTGGTTTCAAGCTCTTGACCTTGAGCGATCCACCCGCCTGGCCTCCCAGTGTGCTAGGATTACAGGCCTGAGCCACCGTGCCCGGCCCATAACTGTTTTTAATAAAGGCCACATATTAAACATTAACCCCACCCCAGAGCAGATCCAGGATGTATGGGAACTAAAGCTTATTCAGTCTGGGAACTCTCTTTGAGAAAAAAGTACACAGATTACTCCTGCAGTTTATGTTCCCAGCTTCCTGATAAATTCCCTTCCGTCCCACTCTCTTCCAAAACGGCAAAGGGATCTCAGAAGGTTTCCTTCCAATGACCCTACTCCACCTTCTCAATTATTGTTATCTAGCACTTTATACTTTCTCCTTTTAGTGGTTTGGCTAATTCCTTTCTATTTTTAGTAGAGATGGAGTCTCGCTCTTGCTCAGGCTGGTCTCAAACTCCTGAGCTCAAGCAATCCTCCTGCCTCTGCCTCCCAAAGTGCTAGGATTACAGGCGTGAGCCACCGCACCCAGCCTATACTTTCTCCTTTTAAATGTACCACATTAATTGACATCATTGTTGTTTTTTATATACAAGGATTATTAGATTTTCCCAACATAAGCTTTTCCCCTGAGTATTGCTTTGCCCATTCCATTCCTTTCAGAGCTGAATTTTCTCTCCGAGGAATACTCTTCAGTAGTTTTTTTCCATGAGGGTTTGTAGGCGAAAATTTTTCTCAGTCCTTTTTGGCCTGAAATGTGTTTCTTTTGCACTCCTTCTCCAACAACATGTAGTTTAGTACAGAACTTGGGGGTGACAATTATTTTCCCTCAGCCCTTTGAAGATATTATTCTGATCTCTTTTGTTGCTGATGAGTAGGCTGTTTACTTACGATTTCTTTGTAGGTATTTTTTTTCTTTTCTCTGTGGTTTCTTTTAGGATTTTCTCATTGTCTTTGGTGTCAAGAGGTTTCACTACAACGTGGCTGGCTCTAAAGTGATTTTTATTTTCTCTGTTCAGAAATCACTGTGCGTCTTCAGCCCGAGGATTTACATCCCCAGCACTTCTGGAAAGTTGCAGCTTGTCAGCTCTCTGCACCACGCAGCTCTGCCTCCTCCTTTTGTTCTCCCCGCTTATCTGTCCTCTGTCTGCCTGTCTTGACGTCTTTTCTCACTGACTTTCGATCTTTTAAAAAAAAATCTCCATGAGGAATTGGTACAGTCATCGAAAGTGAATTCAGGACAGAAAAAACTTCTCTGGGAGGCGACACTGTGCGCACACGCCATGCGTTTTAGAGAAAGCAAGTTTTACTGAGCAGCCGTCCCCTCTGGGAGTCCCAGCAAAACTCCCACCCACACAGCCAGCCCCCAGGTTCTACTGTGCTTTCAGAGGGAAAAAAAAAAGATGACTGTTAAAGACATCAGAAGCACAGAATGACTTACAGTAATAAGCTGCCAAGTTAGAAACAGAAACTTCAAAGGATCGCCAGGGCCGACGACAGAAAAGGGAAACTTTTTTTTATTGTTCTCTGAACCTTATGGTGAACAACAAAGGGGCCCATTTGAATCGACTGCAGCTCAGTCCCTCTGAACAGACCCTGAGAGAGCAGACCTGTCCTCCACACTTCTCCTTCACCAGCTATCCCCTAATAATCCAGGACGTGGTTTACCGTGGGAACGGGTGGGGACAGGGCAGGGGAGGGACTCTCCCACAGCCGGCTGATCACCACTTTGTAGGAAGGAAGCTGAATGTTTGACAAGTCCAGGAGCTGCAGAAGCTCCCTGCACCACCCAGGCCTCCTAGCGGCATGGGGGACAAAGGAAAGATGACAAACCAAGCCCCCAGAACCTCTGGGAGACCACGCTATGGCCTTCGCGAGAGCGTCATGTTCCTGCTTTCTAACATGTCTGCTCGTTTCTCCACCTGTGGGGGTCTGGGTTGGGCTGAGGGTGGTTCGCATGCTCCTGGTAGCGGGGAAGCCAGGAATGCCGGGTCCTGGCCACACCCTGAAGGCACATCTTCTTGGCAGCAGGCCAAGAGCCCGCGGGAGCCTGCTCAAGAGGGCCCCACTCTGCACGGAGCACCCCCCCATCTCACTCCAGGACCCCAGGGATGCTCTGCAAACTGAAGGAGCTCTGTGCTACACGGCAGCACGCAGCGTCTGGCCCTGCCCTGCCGAGGGACCAGCCTTCTCGTCTGTAAACGGGGGTAAGAATATTTGCCTACCTGCCTCGCATGCTCGAGGCCCGTCTTGAGGAACAAATGAAAAATGTGTTCAAGTGTTGGGAGTCTTACGGGAGTGCTACTCAAATTCAGAAATTACGGAGAAATGTCAATGGAAAAGAACTCAAGCTCTGTAAAATAATGTAAAGAGGCTTATTCTGAGCTGAATATATGTGACCATGGCCCAGAGAGCCACACCCAAGAAGCCTTGAGCAAGTGGTCTCGCCGTGGTTGGGTGACAGCTTGGTTTTATACGTTTCGGGGAGGCGGGAATTACACACTAAGTCATACGTCAACGCATGGAAGGCGTACACTGGTTTGGCCTGAAAGGCAGGACGTCTTGAAGCAGGGCATTACAGGGTATGGGTGGGTTTAAAGGTTCTTTGATTTGTAATTAAAGAAATGAAGCTTTGTCTAAAGGCTTGAATTATTTTAAGTTAAGATAAGGAAGCCTGCTAATCAGAAACGAGCCACAGGACATATACCCAGACTCAAGTGAGCTGTTAAATAAATTGATGACCTACAAGGGTGGTTTAAAATGTGCCTAGTGTGGCCTTAGGCCTGTTAATAAGTTACAAAGGACATCTCCAAGAAGGGAGGAGGACACGACCAGGCATGTCTGACCTCTCTTCCCATGGCGAGCATCTCAGCTTTAGGGTATTTCTGGGGTCCCCTTCGCCAAGAAGGGAGCCATGCGGTCAGTTGGGAGGCCAAGATTGTATTTTAGTTCACAGAAGCCTGGTAAAATTGTTTTTCTTCATATTTTTTGAAATGAAGATTTAAATAAAATTTATTTAAAAACATATGATTATGTACAAAGTATTTAAAATTTCAGAAAAGCCTAAGATATTAATAACAGTCACCCTTTATCTCAGCATCCAAACAGAACACTACTAAAATAATTTGGTGTCTTATTTCCTTCTGGTCTTTTTTACATACAGGTTTATATAGTTGCTGGTTAATTTAATATTAAGAGCATTTTTTGTAGTAAATATTCTTCTATGTCTTCTATGTCATCATTGCTTACGATTTGAAGTCATGGATTTTCTCCAGTGGTGTCTGCTCATGGTAAACTGGTAGTTAATTAGTGAATATAGCCAAACCCTACTGCTAGATATTTCCATGGTTTCCTAGTTATAAACAATGCTCTAAAGTATTATATGCATATATATCTAGGATTAATTTCTAAGCAGCAACAGAGTTGCGAATCAAAGATCTGTACAGTTTTTAAGTACTTGCACAAATACTTTTAGGTTATTAAGTATGAAATGTCCAATTTCCTTAAGTACTAAGTTTGACAGTTGATATCTCTGACATTTCACTATGAGACTTCTTGTCTTATTTTTATTGTGAAGGTACATCCTCAGTCTTTCAAACACATGTTTTGACTTGCGATTATCTTTCACAATTTTTTTGTGAAACCATGGATAAGTCAAAAATTTATGTTATTTTCGAATACGCGTTCCATCTTGGAACCAAGGCTGCCCAGACAGCTCAAAATATCAGCAAAGCATTTGGGAAGGATGTGCCTAGTGAACGCACAGTATGTCAACGGTTTAAGAAGTGCCATTCTGGTGATTTTAATCTTGAAAATGAGCCATGTGGGGAGACCTGAGACCAAGATGGATAATGATAAGCTGAAAGCTACGTAGTGGAAGCGAATCCATCTCAACCTACGGGTGAATTAGCAGCAAGGTTTGATGTTTTTATTCCAACAATATTGGAACATGTGAAACAAATGGGCAGGGTAAAGAAGCTGGATAGATGGGTTCCACACGAATTAAATGAGTGTCAGGAAAGAAATCGTCTCGAAGCTTGCCTTTCTTTGCTGGCGTGACATAAAAGTGAATGATTTCTACATCATATTGTTACGTGTGATGAAAAATGGATTCTTTCTGACAATCACAAGCATTCAACACAATGGTTGGACAAAGATGAAGGGCCAGAACACAGCCCAAAACCGAGTATTCATCAAAAAAAGCTAATGGTGTCTGTTTGGTGGTCCAGCGCTGGTATTATCCGCTACAGCTTCAGGAAACCTGGTCAGTCGATTACAGTGGTTGTCTACTGCAACCAATTGGACTCAATGATGAAGATGCTTGTGATTAAGCATCCAGATTGGTCAACAGAGCAGGCCAATCCTCTTGCAAGACAAGACTCGACTACATATTGCACAAACAACGTTGCTCAAACTATAGAAACTGGACTTGGAAACTCTCTGTCATCCACCGTATTCACCAGACCTTGCACCAACTGACTACCTCTTCTTCCAGGCTTTGGACCACTTCTCACAAGGAAAAATATTCAATCCCCACCAAGCTGTGGAAAATGCCCTTTTTCGATTTCCTCGCTGCTGGCATAGACAAGCCACCGTTAAGATAGCAAAACTGTGTGGATAGTTTAGGGGCATACTTTGATTAATTGCACTGCTTCTTGTTTGAAATATAATAAACTACACTTTTGATTCGAAATCAGACGTTTCATATTTAATGACCTACTGCCGACAGGCCCTTAGGGTTTTGACCAGAAACCTGTCCAGAGTTGCCCCAACCCCAGCTGGCTCCTAGGGGCTTAGGCCTGCCCAGCAGAGGAACCTGGCCGGGCTTTTGTTTGTTTGTTTGTTTGTTTGTTTGTTTTTGAGACAGAGTCTCACTTTATTGCCCAGGCTAGAGTGAGTGCCATGGCGTCAGCCTAGCTCACAGCAACCTCAAACTCCCGGGCTCAAGCAATCCTGCTGCCTCAGCCTCCCGAGTAGCTGGGACTACAGGCATGTGCCACCATGCCCGGCTAATTTTTTCTATATATATTAGTTGGCCAATTAATTTCTGTTTATAGTAGAGATGGGGTCTCGCTCTTGCTCAGGCTGGTCTCGAACTCCTGAGCTCAAAGGATCCGCCCACCTCGGCCTCCCAGAGAGCTAGGATTACAGGCGTGAGCCACCGCGCCCAGCCTCATGGTTTTTTTTTTTTTT
>VSMD01041000.1:0-88497 GCA_008750895.1 Mirza zaza
AAAAAAAAATTAAAAAAAAAAAAAAAAAAAGAAAATGAAATAACCCAAACAAATGCTAAGATAAATCACAGACGCAAACTGAAATTCGAGATGAAGATTCAACCCTAACAGAATTGATATGTGGATTCGATGAACTCCCTATCAAAATCCCCAAGAAGAATTGTTGCAAAAATAAAACCTTAATTCTGAAAGTAACATGCAAAATTAAGACCTAGAAGCCAAAATAATGTTTAAAAAAATAAAGTTGGAGGACTCATGGGTTCATATTACCTGGTTTCAAGACTTATCAGAAAGCTACATAACTATGGGACTAGCAGAGGACAAAGATCAGCAGAACAAAACACATCTAGAAATAGATGCACACACGTGGTCAATTGATTCCAACAAAGGCACAAAGGTGATTCAATGACGAAAGAAATTTTCTTTAAAAAAAAAGTCAATAAATGATACAAAGACAACCAAATAACTGTATGAAAAAATAAATTCTACCTCACAAAAAGGTGGCACAAAATGACTGCCATAACATGAACACTATAAAGCTAATATTAAACAAAATTCTAGGAAAATATTTGTGAAAGGACAGTAGGCAAGTATTTTTTTTAGAAAGGACAAAAAATTGCTAAGCAGAGGGAAAAAATGACAAACTAGACTTCCTCAAAATTAAAAACTCTTACTCATTTAAAGACCATTAGAAAAACAAAAATGCAAACCTCACCCGTGAGAAGATAATCACAGTACACAAGTATGACAAAGGACTTGTATCCAGAACCACAAGTTAATAACCAAAACAAGAAAACCCCGAGTTAAAATGGTCATAAGACTGAAGCAGACACCTCCCAAAGAAAATGCAATTACGGTCAACATCGAAAGTCATCAGGAAAGTGCAAATTAAAAACACGACGAGACAACACAGTCTTGCCCACCAGAACGGCTAAAATCATTAAAACTGACAACACCAAGAACTGGAGCACTGAGACCCTCGAACGTTGCTGATGAAAACAAAATGACACAACTTGGGGAAACGTTTTAGCAGTTTCTTATAAACATACATCTGCCATCCTATTCAGCAATTCTACATCTAGGAATTTATTCTCGAGAAAGGAAAACATGCCCACCAACAGGCTTGAGCAAGCATCCATAGAGATGACTTAAAGGGGTCGTGACGGAACCTTCCAGAGAGCTCCGCGTATCTCAGTCTGGGTGGCAGTCTTACGGTTGTCCGCTTTTGTCAAAACTCTCGTGCATTTAAAAGCCGAGTTTCACTACGTAACTTGCCTTTTTTAAAAATAAAATGTTGAAAACCTGAGTGTTCATACAGTTTTTATATTATTCTCCAACTTTTAAATGCTTCCCCCCAACTACACACACAGACACTGCTGGATGCCCCCCAAAATCTGCTTCCTGCTCTTTCCTTCCCCTCAAGGTCCCTAATGATGGCCAGCACGTGACAACCCACCATCCCTGCAGCTAAGTGTGGCCACATGCCAGCTCCCCAGGCAAGGAGAGGAAGGAGGAAATCTCGGCATCTACCCTGGAAAGGGCAGTGGTGTGCCTTCTTTGCTCTGTCCTCACCTGCAGCCCGGGCCCAGCAGCTGGCCTCGAGACCCAGGCAGGAACCACAGTCTGGAGACCCCGAGAGGAAGCTCAGGGGACCTTCAAGTCACCAGATCCGCCCCCACCGTCTGCGTACAGGTGCGTCTTGACAGGGCTTCAGCTGCGCCTCACCTGGCGTCACTGGAAGGCTCTGCTCACAGCCAAACCTGCTCCCAACGCAAAGCGCATCAAGTAGGAACTCAAGATTAACTCTTCATCTTCATTCCATTCACTTGACCACAATGCGCATTTAACTAAACATACCTTGGAATGCTTGTGGGTTTAACTTTTTTCCTCCCAAAATTCACTTTAAGGAGTACCTTGACTCTTTTTTCCCCCCAAAAGGAAAAAAAAAACACGTAATTCCTATGATTTATCGTGCAACTGAACACGTCAAAAGACCAAATGACATTTTCCCCTACAAATTATCTGGTGCCTGTGATTTTCTGAGCACTGCAGCCAGGTGGTTCTCGTAGAAATTGAGAAGACAGTACTCGCACGGTTCAAAAGGTTTGCTTATTTCTTGGTCTTAAAAAAAAAAGACGATATTGATCCTAAAGGGCGGCTCTACGGGAGAGAGCTGGACGGCAGAGGCGAACACGGATATTTATTACCGCACTTGTGCTCATTACGGCCGTCTCCGACAGGGGTCCATTAAAATCAATTTTTATGTTTCTTATGTATTTTCTTTATCTAATGTTCTTGGCATTGTGCTTATTAGCCAGTTGAGACACACACTGAGCATAGGAGTGGGTGGTTCTCCCTTCCCTCAGAAATGAGGAGGACGACAGTTTCAATGCGACTACTGAGATCTATGGAGGAAATTGCTACGTTTCGAAACAGAACGTTAGGGAGTGCTGTGAATTTCCCACGTTTTTATGATTAGAGAAACAGTGGAGATTAATCACAGAAAGAGAAACACGCATCCTCTCAGAAATGCCAGTACCCCGACGTCACGCTAAGAAGCGGCTTCCTGTGCCCTCCCTCCGGCAGGGCCGTGCTCGGCGGCACAGGAACCAGCCGTCCGGCAGGGCCCTAGGAAGGCGCGTGCAGCTCCTGATCAAGCAACTCCAGGAAGGAGTGGTATCCAGACAAAGGACTTGTATCCAGAACCACAAGTCCCCGCAGGAAACCCGACCGGACGACCCTGATGCACAGGGAAGGCTGGTCTCGATCACAAAAACCGTCAAGACGAGAAGACTAGTCCCCCACGTCCCCGTCTCCGAATTTCCAGAGACATGCGTAGAAGACGCCGGATGTTCGACGCCCCTAAGCGATCCGCCCCTCCACAAAGGCGTACGTTAATCAGACGTCTCTGACCCACGCACCAAAGGTTACACCCCACGGCGCATCGGGGTGGAGGATTCCCAGGCAACACGCGCAGAGGCCGAGAACGCCAAGAACGATCACGGCAGACTGTCCCGAGAGAGAGGTAATGCTGGTGGCCGTGGTGTAAGGCTGCACGTTTCCCCACAGTCAACGCAAAACAGACGGTTATCGCGTGCACGTGTGCCGCTTCCGTGCACGCCCGACGCGGGCATCGCCAGGGGCTCACACTTACGCAGCTCCGGGCGTCTTCTCCTCGGGAAGCCTGATCCCATGCAGACCTCGCTCGCAGCCGGAGAGCTCGAGCTTCCCCAAAGGGCTGTCCAGCGTTTTGTATTTCAGTTTGCACGTCTTGTCCATTCTGCCAAGCACCTAAACAGAAACGGCGTTTAAATTAAATTAAAAAGTGCGGAAGAGTTTGGTCACATATGAAGCACAAGAGAAGCATCAACGAAGACAAAATACGTTATCGCAAAGCTCTTTCCTTGTTCTTGGAGATTACATGATGTGTCATTTTCACAATATAGTTGCTTTGAAGACAGAAAATCACCACAATTACCCAGAGCAACCATCCAACACTACACCCTCCCATTCCCCTGAACTACTACATCCCGGATGCTTCTAATCTGTCTTAACCAACGCACAGCTGAAGGAAGCAGAGCTGGTAGCGCTCCTTTTAAACGATACCTAAAACTAAGGCGGCCTGGCCTTAATATCAAAACAGCTACCAGACAATGGAAACAGAAGACAAACTGCTTATTTCGAATGAAGCATGCTTATAAATAAAGCACCTATGGTACAGAGACGCAGGGAGACTCAACTCAGCACGTGCACAGGGCAGAGGGAGAGAGTGTGCAGTGCAGGAGGGAAACACGCTGTGGAAAGCATAGTTTGTAGTCAAGGAAATATGTACCAACGCAACGCACAAGGTCTACCCTATAGATGTGTTCTCCATGACAACAATTTCGCTAGATACTAATTTTGGCCAACAGAGCAAAGGCTGGAAAGAATACGTGCGTTAAGAGCAGTCAGAAGCCAGTAATAAGGTTTAGACGAATTGGTATTTTACAAAAACCACCCTCCCCCAGGGGAAGGAAAGGGGATGGTGATGGGGGGGGGCGGGGTGACTACCTGGACCAGAGCAAGCTCCCGGTCCCCTCCCGCAGTTCTGAGACAGGAGGGAGGGTCCACCGCCCCGCTGGTCACCCCAGTGCAGACGCTTCCCGATCCTCCACGTCTGACCACGACGCCTACGATAGACGCAAACACCTAGAGAGCCCCAACCCGAGACTCAGAATCCGGGCTGTACCCACCGCCTCTGCTTCTGTTCTCCTAGAGGTACCTCAAACGAACTCGTCCAGAACCGTCACTCTGCAAAAACGCTCTCCGGCACGCAGGATCCGCAGAGCAGCAGGAACCATCCCCGCAGGCCTTGGTCAAACCTCGCCCGCAGCCCCGACTCCTCCTCCCGGCGCCTGGCCGCTCTCACGCCTTATTTCCAGCTCTTACGCCCACGCCCTCCTCCCACCGCCGCAGCCTCACCTGGAGGCCCTCGTGGAGTCTCCCCGACCACGTGGGCAGGGCCCTCCCCGGGGCCCCGTTGCACCTAGGCTGTTCCCACTCCCGCCCAACCAGCAGCCCGGGGCCCACGTGGACGGACGCTTCCCAGGTTCCCCACATCAAGGGCTCGTGCAGGGGCAGCAAACTGGAGCCCACAGGCCAAAGCTGGCTCCCCACCTGTTTCTGAGACTAAAGTCCTCTTGGAACACAGCTGCACTCAGTCATGACCGCCTATCGCCGCTTCCGTGCCACAGCGGCAGGGCTGGTGGGCCTGACACGGGCAGCGCGCCCTCCACGCCTAGAACGCCGACGCTTCGGCCCACCCACCCGCCCCGCTCTGCCCCTGCATGGCTGCCTCCCCGAGTCCTTGCGTGTTCCTCTGGTGTCCCTGTGTCCCCATTGGAATGTCCCTTCCCTGCCTGGCGTCTCCTGTCCTGTGAAACCCAGTGCCGCCATCCCAGTCAGTCTTTCCTTTGTGCATGCCAGGCGCCCCCAATGCCACGCGTTGGTTCTCTGCCCTTCTTTCCGACAGCCAGGAGAGAGAGGCACATCCGTGTTCCTTACAGGGGCCAGGCAGCGGCCCCCACATCACACAGGCGCTTTGCAGAGGCTTCGCTGCCCAGACTCAACCCTACGCACTCAGACTCCTGGGCCGCCCTGCACAACATCCCCTCTTCCGTGCAGATTGGCGGGGATTTGACGCGGATTCCATCCAGCGCCCAGGGAGCGGGTCTGGGATTTGCCGGGAAACCTAGCCTCTGCCGGAGAGCCTCCCTGCCCACACATCCTCCTGAACCCCCGCCTGCCAGGGCTCCCCGCGGCCTGCGGATAAGAGCCAAGCTGCCTGGGAGGGCCGAGAGGGCCCTTCGGAAGAAGCCACCTGCCATCCGCTTCGCCGGGCGGGGCAGGGACCAGAGGAGACAGGAGGCAGACACGGGGCCCCCCACCCACTGGTCCATCGCTTGGAGACAGGCACTTGGACTCTACACACTGTTTTCACCTGTAGGATAGACAGCATCACATGGCAAGGTCAGCACGAGGCTGGAGGGGCTGCATGTGACAGACTTGGGATCCTGAGTGACCTCAGCAGATCTGGGACGGCAGATCTCCCCGCACGATCGACGTTTTCGCCAAACGTCCTTTGCCTTCCAGCTCGTCACCTGCAGTAAGTACCCTGCCCTTCTCCCCAGAATCTTATCTAAAGCATCAAAATCCTGCCACTCTTCAAAAGCGTCCCCATCTCCCACCACCCCTCTGTGCCTCAGTCAGCTGCCCCCCCCCAACACCTACAAACATTTCCCATCATCCTCAGCTGCCGCAGACGCAGGGGGCTGTCGCATGAGTCGCTATCCCCCTGCAGGTGGCAGGCGGAGGACAGCACACACACAGGAGCTCATGAAACACTCATTGACCAAGCGAGTCATTGTTGTGCCCGCTGACCAGGCCAGGTGGCCCCGACAGCAGTCCCCAGAGTGTTCACAGAGGGTGCTGCTCAGAGAACAGGGCTCGGGGGGAAGTTTGAAACCTGGGTGCTCCGTCCACGTTGTGGAAACTCACCCCGCATGGCAGTGTGTGAAAAGCTGCAGGCAGCCTTGCAGTAAGACGCTGGCTTTTGGCCGGGCGCGGTGGCTCACGCCTCTAATCCCAGCACTCTGGGAGGCCGAGGCAGGTGGATCATTTGAGCTCAGGACTCTGAGACCAGCCTGAGCAAGAGCGAGACCCCGTCTCTACTATAAATACAAAGAAATTAGCCAAACAACTAAAAATACATAGAAAAAATTAGCCAGGCATGGTGGCGCACGCCTGTAGCCCCAGCTACTCGGGAGGCTGAGGCAGGAGGATTGCTTGAGCCTAGGAGTTTGAGGTTGCTGTGAGCGAGGCTGACACCACGGTACTCACTCTCAACTGGGCAAGACTCTGTCTCAAAAAGAAAAAAAAAGAAAGAAACCAGCTTTTTTGTTTGTGTCACTCTCTCACATGCAGTCCACCGCACAGCCATGTTCTCTACGCTGCCACCCAGCTCGGGCTGGGCTGAGTCTGTGTGTCCGGCAGAGCCGGAGTCAGGACTCGGGCGGGAACGTGACAGGCTGGTGCACCAGCATCAGGCGGCGCTTAACGACAGGCACCAGAAAGCAATCCCGCTAGCTGGCGCGCACAGGCAATGAGTTACAGAACAGGCAGTTTACTGGAAGGCTGCTCTGTAACTCACAGAACTTCGGGGAAGGCTGGAGAAGCAGCCCACGAGACTGGCCACGGTCTAACCCCAGTCGAAACTGAGCCTCAGGAAACACCTGTGGGACAGCCAGGGACAGGAGACGTGGCAGCTGGCACTGTGGCCACCGTTGCCCCTGGAAACAGGATGCGGCAGTCACGGCCACCATCAATCCTCAGCCACCGGCCTCTGTGTGACCTGCTCCTGGTCCCAGTCCCAGGCAGGGGCCCAGAGCCGCAGCGGGGCCTGTGCCCAGTGCAAATAGCAGTGCAGGGACGGCCCCGGCAGAGGACAGGCTCAGCCACATCGGCCTCTCGGGAGACAAGGACCCGGCCCCACTGCAGACGCTCAGACGAGGAGCACCCCAGCTGGGGGACTGGTCAGACACCAGGTGTGCACTCCCCTTCCCAAGACTACTGACTCCGCCTGCCCCGCAGCGCCGCCCTGAGCGTCTCACCAGACACAGCCACGGTCGGGCCTGGCGCAGTGTGCACCGGGATGGGCTGACGGGCCCGGGGCTCCGTCCCGTGTGGGCCGAACCTCGCGCTCACGGCCCGCCCAAATATCGGCCGGAGGGGACACATGGAGTGTTCTGAGAAGGGGCCAGGAGTGGAAGGAGGGATGTCCCCACACAGGAGGCAGGAACAGGACCCTGGAGCGCCACCAGGCAGCTCAGCCCTGCCAGCTGCTTGGGGAGAGGGGCCCCAAGGTCATCAGGCCGAGTCCCGGTGGCTGGCTCTGACCACAAGAGACTGAACTTGGGGGGCATCCGTGGAGAGAATGCAGCAGAGAAGGGCGTGGAGCCCGACCTGGTGGGGCCAAGCAAACGCCCAGACCTGGAGTGACCATCTCTGCACCAAACAGCACCTCCGCCCGGCAAACCCCCAAGGATCTCGGCTCCTCCACGTCCGAGGGGGGCCGGAGGGACCCCGGAGCTCTGGCATGCCCCGCCGAGCCCTGCGTTGCTGTCCCGTGGGTGAGGGGCACCCCGGCATGGGCCTCTTGTCCAAGGGCGGCTCCCCTCCCCCATCCAGGGTCAGCTCCCCCCACCAGCAAGAGCCGCAGAAGCCACAGCACACGGAATCAGTCGCACAGGTGGCCGCAGGGGGTCCCCGGGAGGCTCCTTCCAAATCCCCCCAAGAAGCACGGGAGGGGGCTCGGCGTGCAGCGGGAGTAAGCGAGGAGCTCGGGGTCTGACTTCAGCGGGAGCGATGACCACTACCGCTCTCTATGTGGATCCGATCAATCCGCTCTCGATGCGGATCCGATCAGCGTGTCGTGACGCATGGGGAGCTAACCCCTTGGACTTGCCTGCGGCTTGGATAGGATCAAACGACACCCGCCTCATTCCACCTGAACACGCCGCCGCGCCGAGCCACCTCACCTAGACCGAGCCCGCACGGACGGCCCGGTGCTTTCTGGACGTGGCCGGCCGCGCTGACCTTCCGGGGAGCCTCTCAGTTTTTAAGCCCATCAGCCGGCGTTGCCCGTCGAGGATAATACACCACAACCCGCCACCGCCGCCAAGCCAGGGGGAGAAGGGCAGGGTTTGGGCGTGCTTTGCCATCAACCTGCCAGCCGTGGGACTGGCAGTGCCGCGGGAGCCCGCACGCAACCCCATTCTCACGGATGGCCAGAGCACGCGGCACGGAGCCCTTCCACGCGCAAAAGCAAAGATGGGTTTACTGCGAAGCCCCCACGTGCCGTGCACGAGGCCACTCGGAGAAGCGGGCGCGTCCGCTGAGGAGCCGGAGCTGAGCCGGCAGGTGGGGCGCGGCCCCTCGGTGCAGGCGGGCAGGTGGGGATGACTAACCGGGCCCGTCACCGACACCAGGAGGGACAGAGGGGCAGGCGCAGAGGCCCAAAATCAGGCGGCCAGAAAAGCGGGGCTTCGACAGCATGGGAAGGCACCGGGGAACGAGCCCGTCTCAGCCCAGCTGGCCACAATGCCAGGCCGTCTGGGCGGGCGGCAGCGGTGGCCTGGGCGGGCCACAGAGAGCTGTGTGAGGACAGAGACCCTCTCCCGACACCACACACGCTGAGAAAGGCACCGGGACTCACCCGCCATCGGGCTCCAGCACCGAGATCCTGCCGGGATTGCCACCAGGTCCAATAACCACCAAGAGAAGGCGGTTCAGCTGGTGACGGCCAGGCCCACAGACCCAAGAAGTAGGACAGGAAGGGGACGAGGCGCTGAAGGCAGAGGCTGGCCGTGGCCTCTGCAAGCGTGGCCCTGGCCCAGGCCCCCGAACAGGGCAGCAGGTCCCCACGGCCTCGCACGGAGCAGGTGACTGCAAACCAGGGCCACCGCTGGGTGGGCAGGGCGGCAGTTACAGGCGGGGAGAGGGGGTCAGAGCCACGCTTTCGGGGACCACGGGAGCAGCTAAGAATTCCTGGAGCAAATGACGTCTACGCAGAGAAGTGAATTACAGCCAGGAGCTGGCCGGGGGAGAAGTTGCTCGGGGCAACGCCCAGGGGAGCGGGCCCAGCCCAGGAGGGCAGTGCGGGCGGCGGGGCTCTGGGGGGCGGGGGGAGGCTCAGCTGCTTGCGGAGTGGCCTTTTCTCTGAGAGGCCGGAGTTTCCGACAAGGGAGGGATCCACCCGGTTTGCAGCTGTGCGAGGCCCGGACCAGACCCAAGGCTGGGAGTCGCTGCAGAGAGTGGGAGTGACCCGCTGGGGGTGACAGGGAGCCCACCAGCGCGGGGCAGAGGGAGGCTAAATAATGGGCCACAGACAGACAGAAACTGCACGTGGAACAAGGACAGGGCACCCCTTACTCGCCGGCCACGGGGCAGAGGTGCTAGGACTGGAACGGGACAGACACAGTCTCCCGGGGGGAGAAGAATTACCCGCGAAAAGTAATCCGCACTGTGCTGTGCTCGCAGCTTTTCTGTTAACCTAAAATTATTCCAAAACCAAGGTTTATTACTTTTTTAAAAATCACTATAATAGGGTAGAACGATTTTAAAGATTTATTTATTTTTTTTGCATTTTCTAAGTCTTCTACAATAAGCATGAGTTGAAGTCACAGGGAGAAAAAAACACCATATTAAAACCCAATGAGTCACGTCACATTGTTGACCCAAGTTCCAATGACGACAGCAAGCGTTCTTCGTAGACGGTGATCTCATCACGCCTCATATACGAAACACACGAGCATTCGTACTTTTCTGCGTAAGACACAAGTGGAGGCATGCGAGTTTTGAGCTACGAGAACGGTTTGCGTGAAACGAAGAGACACACGAGCAGACAGGACCCCTCCATTTCCAGCAGGGTGAGAAAAAAGTCTCTGTGGACATGGCCTGAGCTGCCCCCAAACCCCACAGGGCCGCATCCCCCTCTCCGGCCTCAGGTCTTACCTGGACCCCAACTCACTCCACTCCTGTTGCTCCTCAAACAACAGCCTCACTCTGGACTCAAGACCACTTCTCCCTCACATCTGCCACGACAGCCACTATGACTTAACTCACAGCCCCACTCAAATGTCACCTTCTCAGAGAAGCCTAAAATAGTCGTCCTTCCTCGGTTTTATTTTCCTTTATAGCACTTATGTGACACGAAATCACATTAGATGTATTTTATTTGCTATCTGTTGCCTTCACTAGAATGCAGGCTCCAACACAGGCAGCAAATATGCGACAATTCTAGCCAGTGAGTAAGTAGAAGTCTGCTGAGAATTCTTATTTTAATAATTTTTTTTTTTTAAAGTCAAATGGCACTATCCCCTACCTTTCCTTTCTTGGCATGGCAGATATGATGGCTGGAGCTGTGGCAACCATCTAGTGAACATGAGGAAAAGGATAAAAGCACTGAGAGTTCCTGGCCCCAGTACTGTGAGCAGCCAGGACACCTGCAGCTGTCCACTGCTAGACTCCTGCTCAGTGAGAAAAAGCAAGCCCAATTTGTTCTATTTCCTTCAACCCTGAGTATCCTAATTGATCCACTGCTGTATTCATGGCACGTAGAACAGGGCCTGGCACTTCGCAGGCTCTCAGCAAAGATTTGTTGAAGAAATGGTCCAAGTATAGGAATCACAGAATTATAAATGAGGCTAGAACCCAGAACGACTCCAAGATTAATGAGAGCCTGCAGCAGGCGCTCTGCTGGCCCGAGGAGTCTAGGAGGGCTGCCCGGAGGATGTGGCAGACAGGAAAGAGAGGAGGGACAGTGGTGGGCAGGTCTGTACGGGCAAAAGCCCTGCTGCTGGGAGGAGCCCTGAGTGTCTGGGGACCTGGAGGGGCAGCCCAGTCCCAGCGGGGAGGACCCGTGTCTGAGACGAGGCTGCCGCCCCGGCCCCTGGAGCAGTGAGGGCCAAGTGTGGGGATGCAACGTGGAGACACAGGGAGAATGGCGACTCCACGTGCACCAAGGCAGGGGAAGGGAGAGGTGACCGGGAGGCTGTAACCACAGCCACGAGAAGAGCTAATGTGTGTGCATGAGTTCTTGGGCCGAACACTGCATGTGCTCCAGCTAAAAGTGCACTGTGCGGCTTTCCACACCGGGGAAACAAAACACCCAATTACTCCTACGCACAAGGTTTATAGCTGAGTGAAATAGGGGCTGTGCTAGAAAGAGGCATCCTTGGGCCTTTCCACCTGGAAGCGGCCCCCCCTCGGGGACCTGCGGGAGCTCACCCGGAGCGGGGCGGCCGTGGGGAGCCCAGGCAAAGGCATGCAAGAGCAAACCGCGGCCCCTCAGCCCAAACCCACCAGTTTCGAATCTGCCCAAGGTGCAAAACCCAGGTGCCTAGGACTTTCAGAACCGGACCAGAGGGTCCCCGGGGGGCTGACACAGCCCCGTCCTTAGAATGTTTGCCAACGACAGCAACAGGGCGCGTGCACCTGCTGTGAGACCGCACATCCCGGGGCGCCCAGCCTCAGGCATTTACGGCACACATGCAGGCGTCCAGCTGGACGCGGTCCTGTCTCCTAACTGGCCTGCGTGGGCTTACATGGCAGCCCCACTTGAGGCACTTAAGGGATTCGAGCTCCGGCCTGGCTTCCCCCTCCCCATCCCTCCCGCAGAGGGAAGCCGGCTCGGCCTGGCAGCGCTGTGGAGCCTGGCGGGCCGCTCCCTGCGTCGGCACCGCGCATCCACCTAAAGCCACAAGAGTGGCTGGCATTAATTGGTGGCAGGAAAAAATTGATTTTCACGGCTATTTGGAGACCTCTGAAAAAGCGAAGTGAAATTCGTTTCATCTCCCTTTTAACATGAATGGCGTTTAAATAACGATGTTCTGAATTAAGCAGTTGGCGCCAGCGGCCAGCTCCCGCTGCACTAAAAGGAGGAGACCCGGAGACAGAGACTGTCTTCCTTCTCCCTTCGCTGGTAGTTTTCCAGGCCTGCCGCACATGTCCAAAAACCGTCCTTCTAGAACCATCTTTGCAGCTCTGCACCTTTCGGTTTTACCCATTTCCACCGTCAGTATCCTGTGCCACGAAAATGCTCAGGAACAGGCTGAGAGGGAGCAATCGCCTGCCTCCTTATAACTGGTCTACGAACGAGGTCACCAGGGTTCCCGGCTGCATGGGCTTGGGGAGTGTCTCTGCCTGGGACGCGGGAGCCCGAGGAGAGCCTCGCACCGTGTCCGGTGGCCTCGGGACCCCCCCAAAAATCCACTGTGAAATGAAGACTGGCTTTGAAAACAGGGACTAGGAAAAAAGCATCAGGGTCGCACCTTCCGTGGCGAGGACTGACGCTCGGCGCACCTCCTCATCAGGCGCGGGGGAGGATTTTAATTAAAAAAAAAAAAAACACACATGTCAAAACCCTAGAAAAGAGAAAATACTTTATACCTACCATCTAATAATAAACCTGGCCCGGGATCGGGGAGAAGGCAGTGGTCCGCCGAGTGTAAGCGGTGAGCGGTGAGACCCTGCCCACAGCGCCCGCCACGCCGGGGTCTCCCCGGTGGCGCTCCGCCAGGCCACAGCCAGCAGAGGACGGTCACAGCGTGGCCCGGTCCGTTATGCTGTAGCAGCCGAAAAGGGTCCAAGCAGATTGAAACGGTTTCACCAAACAAACCTGGCTCTGCTCCCTGGTGTGCCAAGCTGAGGATGGCCCCAGACAGAGGTGGCTGTCACAGACCAACGCAAAGCCTCCCGCCACGGCCCTGACGCACCAGCCACGGAGCAAAGGGGAGACGGTTCTCCTAAACCCCCGTGAACCCGGCCACGCGCACACACAAACGGACGGAGAGAGTCCCCGTCACAATCACCTAACGGGGCTCTCAAGTGAGAAGACCGCTTCCACCTGAAGGCGCATCCCGTAAATGCCGTGCCGTGGCTAACACGTCGACTTCCAGGATACGGGATCCTGGGACGGGAGGCGTCGCCTGCTGTTACTATTCCACCATCACCGGAGACGGCCCGCACGGCGGGGCACCTCGCTGACGGACGGACGGGGCTTTGGCTGTAAAGGATGCTCTGTGGACAGGAGCCCTGGGAGCCGGGGACGGAGGAGGAGGGTCTTTGCAGTCAGGGTCCGGAAGCACCCCAGGCACTCGCGTCTCACTGAAGAGCTCAGCGTGGTCATCTCAATGACACGCGCCGCGCGGCACCTTGTGAAATGGACGTGCAGAAGCCTGCGCATCCCGGCCGAGGCGCGGTGGGACGTCCCGGGAAGCCTGTTCCCCTGGCCTTTAACACACCCATTTCTAGATAAAAACTGGCACTGTCTGCATTTGAAAACCGCATTTAAAACAACACCTGTTTTTCCTTGCCGAACTTGTCGTGCTGGTGCACATGGCGAACTAAATATGAGCAATGCAGGAAGAGCGATGCTTTTCCGTTCCGAAGCTCGAGCACAGTTTAGAATCTGCACGATCGAGCAGGAATTAGTTAGGAAGCAGTTAAAACAACTGCTGTGTGTGTGTGTGTGTGTTTGTGTGTGTTTGTGTGTGTGTGAAATAGATCACACATAGGGAAAACTGCAGAAAACTTCTATGTGTAGGGTTTTAACAAATTGCTCCAAAAATTCCCCTGGAACTTCAAGCACTTTTGAAATATGTTTCCAGATGACAGCTACCACTCACATATCCATTCCAACATTAGGGAAGCGACCTCTGAGTCCACCTGAAAAGTGATCCATGATGCCAGGACATGATAAAGAAGGGCCTATAAAAGTCTTCTCGGAAGCTTATTAGTAACTATTACCTGTTTCTTTCTTTCTTTCTTTTTTTTTTTTTTGAGACAGTCTCACTCTGTTGCCCGGGCTAGAGTGCCGTGGCGTCAGCCTAGCTCACAGCAACCTCCAACTCCCCGGCTCAAGCAATCCTGCTGCCTCAGCCTCCTGAGTAGCTGGGACTACAGGCATGCGCCACCATGCCCGGCTAATTTTTTGTATAAATATTTTTAGTTGGCCAATTAATTTCTTTCTATTTTTTTAGTAGAGACAGGGTCTCGCTCTTGCTCAGGCTGGTCTTGAACTCCTGACCTTGAGCCATCCTCCTACCTCGGCCTCCCAGAGTGCTAGGATTATAGGCGTGAGCCCCCGCGCCCGGCCTACCTGTTTCTTGAAAAGGTTTCATGAAAGGCTTTCCTACTGACCATGCCATGCGGAAACCAGAGGCAAATCTACACAAGGACGTTCCACGAGATGAGGGTCCCAGCATCAGGGGGCAGCAACCCACGTGTGCACACGCACGGGGCACACGCTCGGGGCACGCGGCGTGCACTGGAGGAGGCACAACACGGGCTAAATGCCACGCACCGTCAGCTAATTAATCACGTGGAGGAGAACATTTTCATATCAAAACGCAGATAAAATGGAAAAATCACAGACTCTTTAAGGTAAAACAGGAGACTTGCTGTGAGCAGCCTCAAACCTGATTCCCGGGAGCTGTAAGTCACTTCTCTCTGCTCAGAGAGTTACTTGTAGAGAAAGACAGGAAAAGCGTTGTTCTCAGGCACTGTCTTTTGCTTCGCTCACTTTCTGGCAATTCCCTGGAATAGGAAGTTTGAGAACGCAGTGCAGCGGAAACTATCATTAACAAAAAATGTGCCACTCTGCCAGCCAAAGTACCCGACCCACACGTGGGAGGAAACCAGGTTACAAAAATGAATGAACCCAGACTTTCAATAAGAAACCTACAATGCAGAGGGCAAAACGAGGCACCCAGAGACTCCTGAGCAGAATTTTGAAATGAGGCAAAGAATCCTGAGTTTGGCAGAACGTGCGATGTTGCCACAATCCCGCAATCCGAACCAGGGGGCTCTTCTCTGCCCAGCAAGCACAGGCAGCCGCTACTCGGGAGCCCTAAACAGCAGCCAGAGCCGCGGCCTGCCCCGTGCACGAGGTTGGGACCAGCTCGCACCCAAGAACAGCAAAGCACACCAGCAGGACACACCCCAGCCTGCCGTCCAGGCTCTGGGAGCCAATGGCCCACAGGGCTGTAGGGCCTGGGCATGCCGGAAGGTGCCCACTCCTCGCAAAGAGGTGGGGGTGGGAAAGTCCCGGAGAGGACAGGTGGCAGGGGGCCCGGCTCAGGCTCCAGAGCTCTGGAGCTTGTTGGTTGCAGGTGGTCGGTCGCTGGCCACGCCTCCTTCTCTGCACTCACAGGTTCTGAGGGCACAGGAGGTGCCAGGGACCTTCTCACTCACACCTTGTCCTCAGCGCAGCTCACGACGGGCACCTGGCCGTCAAGACCCGGCCCCGCCACAAGACGCCTGAGGCTGTCCAGCGATGCAGGAACCCGGCCCGGCCTCGGGAGGCGATGAGACCCACCGCAGGAGCCTGGCCCTCCCCGCTGGACCCCTGGCCTCGGACAAATGCCTTGTGGACAGACTCGGTCCCAAGAATCCCGCTGGAGTCCTGCCAGGTAAGAAACACCACAGCGCCACGGCTCAGCTCAACGCAACCTCCAGCCACCTTCCAAAAGCCAGCAGGACGGGGGCTGCTTTGTTTGAAATCCCGTGGCACCCCTCCAGCCGCTGATAACAGGGGCAAGTTGGAAGGGAAGAGCCTTCGTATTGCTGACACCTTGTCAAAGAGACACGGAGTCCAGGTGGCGGGAGCCCCGGGTCTGCGGGTGAGGAGCTGAGCCCCCCACACCGGGGGGCCGGCTCTCCCGGCGGCTGGGCTTCAGGACCCACCCGCAAACGGCATCTCGCTGACGCCAGGCCCAGGACACCCAGATCGCACAACATTCTCATGTCGTCGTGCCTCCGCATGCTAACTTCACTTTCGATCGGGAACGATGCATTTACCATTTGCTGTGAAACTGAGCAAAATGCTATGTTTTCCCTCATTTTCCATCGCCCCTGCTAGAACTTCCTGGGTTAACGCCAGTGATAGCACGAACCACCCCGCAGAAGGGACAGAGCGCTCCCCTGGGTCTGGCCAGGACGGTGCTCGCCCCACAGGGCCTGGCCCCAGGGCCACCCGTGGGTGCTGGTGGGGCCCCCCGCCGGCCACACATCTCGCCCCGCCGACAGCGTGTGCCTCGCAGCACCGAGGCTTTCTGGCACTCCAGGAAGCCGCTAACTACTGCGCGCGCGGTGACAGTCTGTCATGAGGAGTAAAGAGGTGGCAGGCTGGCGTTCGGAATGAAATGTCAGTTCTTAAAACCGTGACGTCCCGGGAAGCTTCAGCTCAAACATGTCATGGCAGAAAATAACCTCGTTCTTTGCAGCCTCTAAAGTTGGGTAAAGTTTAACTGACTTCTTAGAGAATAAGTAACACGCTGGAGCACGACGGCAGATCTGGGGGAAACGCCGACTTTTCCAATTAGGCGGAGCGGCCGGAGCCCCCGCGCGGCGGCGGGGGTGGAGCGGCTTCCTGCGCAGCCCGCCCCGGCGGCCGGGTGGGCGCCCCTCAAACGCCCTGCCAGACAGCGAGACGGGACTGACACCATCCCCGCCCGGGAAGGGGCCTCGCAGTGGCAGAGTGCCGAGTGCTTGTCTGCAGTCAAGCCGGGGGAAGAAAGTCATGAATAGTCAATAACATTTCCCACCTGTGCGCGGGCAGAATCTGTGCACTGAGAACACGCGGCTTTTTGTGCCGTGTTACTCGCTTAACGCTATAATTAGCCAACGCTGGGGATTCGCTAGAAGGCATGTCTCCAGGTCCGACAGCAAGCCCTGTTTGCGCGACTCACACAGCACAGCGCACGCCGTTAGATTCCACAACAGGCGCCCACCGGAACCCCCAAAGCCACCTCCGGCGACACCCAGGAAACAGGCCCGCGCCAGGGTCGGGAATAAGACCGCCGCTTTCGGGGAAGCCGACAGACACTTCCTGCCTCTTGAAGCAAGGGGGCTGCCAGCGTCCTGGGGCCCAAATGCAGCACCTCCCCGGCCCGAGCCTCCGACTCCGCGTTCTACAAACCCGGCGACGCGTTCCACGCTAAGAAGATCTGAGCCGTCGAGACGAAGGAGGCACTGTGCCTGGTCCCAGCCCGCAGCGGGTCGAGCCGTCCCGCTCCAAACCCCGAGAGGCTCCGGCCGCAGTCCCCTGGCCCCCAGCGCAGCACGCACTGGCGTGCTTCTCTCTGCGCACAGGGACCCCGCCTTCACACGGGACCCCCGAGGGAAGGGCACTCTCGCGGCAGGCAGTCTGCACGCCCTCCTGGAGCTGCAGCCTTGCTCCGCGTGCGGGTGAGGCTGCAGACGGCTCAGAGCCTTCCCCTTCCTAGAGGAGGTCACCAAGTCCCTCAGTCCACGAGCTAGGAGGTGGGACAGCCACACGTGTTCACACGGTAGGCCTCTGAATCGCAGGGACACGGTGAGGCCGGCGGCTCTAGCCCACAGGCCACTGAGTGCAGAGCGTCCCTCAGCACGGCCCACACGAGGCCACCGAGGAGAACCTGGGAGCAAAGGGCTGAAATCTCCTCGCTGCGCCCAACCGGGTGTGGCCACCTCTGCTCCCAAGCGAGGAAACTGAGGCAGAAAAGGCACTTGGAGCTGGAAGGTGGCACCGAGGACGTGTGGGGCCCAAGCGAGCCCCGACACACACAGCTCTCCCCACCCCGAGGTCAGACTGGCCCTCACGCTGCGTCCCGCAGGGCTGTGCCTAGAGCCGGGCTTCACCCCTCACAAGGATCCGGCTCACAGCCCGCGGGGCGAGCCGGCTCACCAGGGGCCGCCGGCGCAGAAGAGGTCCCACGCTTTCAGAGGGCAGGAATGAGAACCAAAGGAAACGTTTCCGGATGCGGGGAGATGACACGACACCCGAGTTTCAGCGACCAGGATGGAGTTTTCCTGGAAGCTGCCACCTGCTCTGTCGTCCACGCCTTGTGGATAGCAGCGTCTGTGCCGCGGCGGCAGCGGGGTGGGGACTTGCGCCAGACCGGGCAGCGCGCAAAGCCAGACGTGCTCGCCGTCCGGCCCATTGCAGGAACAGTCTGCCCGCTCTGGCCTACGGGCGTGCACGGATCGGTATTACAGCACCCCAGGTTTTGCCCGGTCCAGTCCTGCTCCCCTGCTGAACAAGCCGTACGGCCCCCTGTGATGCTGTGATGGGCGGGGGCGCGCCCCACGCTGTCCTTGGCACTGCAGCCTCCACGGAGAGGCCGTCACAGACGTTCCCCGGGATCTTTTGGGTCCTGGCGCAGGGGGACTGCTGTCCGCTGACGCAGAGCGAGGCCGGCGCCCGCACGCTGGGCGGTAAGGCTGCGCGCCCCGGAGAGCCGGCAGCATTAAGACCTCCTCCCCTTACTAAAGACCAAGCTCCACGATGCTTCTGCAGGGAGGGTTTCCCGGGTGAGGCGGGGGTGATTTAGGACCTGGAGTCCCCGACGGAAGACCCTGATGCTCCAGACACGCTCTGGCTGACGGCCGTGAGCCTCACGGGGCTCCGGAAAGGTCTGCGCTCCTGGCGGGGCGGACCCCACGCTCACCACGAGGCCGCACGGCGAGGAAACGCGCCCCGCTTCCCAACGATTAACCCAAGGCTCCAGTCCACGCGGCAGGAAATTTTATGTCCTAAATTAGTTACATTAAACCCAAAACCTATCAGAGGCTTTGATAACTCGAACCTATAATTCTGTACCTCTTACTCTTTCAACAATAATTCAGTCGGATCCTGCAGCGGGAGCCAAGATTTCCAGGCCGAAAGTGCACTTTCCATTTGATTAAATACTAATAAATGCAAGAATAAGACACCAAGTCTTTTATCCTTACAGTAAATTCTTCAAACGCCGCATACTCTAACAATTCATTATTCCTCT
The DNA here is from genome assembly GCA_008750895.1 of Mirza zaza. Taxonomy (NCBI): domain Eukaryota; kingdom Metazoa; phylum Chordata; class Mammalia; order Primates; family Cheirogaleidae; genus Mirza; species Mirza zaza. The sequence continues at coordinate 18,858 of VSMD01041000.1, forward strand.
GGAGAAAGGGACAGGTCCTTCCCCTCAAAGACAGCTTGGTAGTCTCAAAGTCTTAATTACAACAGATAAAACATAATTTACAGCAGTCCAGGGCTTGCAGAAACATGACATCATAGCCCAGGTTTTTTATTCTTGAAGTGACCTGTCGGGGGACAGGGCTTCCAGGTGCAGTGTCCTGGACACTCGCCAAAAGGGTAAAAAGGACCAGCCAGTCCCCCCTCCCTCTGCCGACACAGCCAGGTGTGCAGAGCAAGTGACCATCCTGGATGAAGCGCTCGAGCCATGACGGTACCAACTGGGACGTAGGTACACGCACAGGTGACCCTGGACAGTGCAGGGGTTGGGGGAGCTGACCCCACGTGCAGTCAAAATCCACACACGGCTTCTTTCCGACTCGCCGTAAACTTAACTACTAAACGCCCACTGTCAGCCAGAAGGCCTGTGGATAACACAGCCAGCCGACGAACACATATTTTTATGTTACGTGTGTCGTACGACAAAGTAAACTGGAGAGAAGAAAGAAAATCACAAGGAAGAGAAAATACATTTGCTGTTCATTAAGTGGAAGTGGAGCGTGATGAAGGTCTCCATCCTCGTCCTCTGCACACGCTGGGTGGGCGGTGTGTGGAGGAAGAGGAAGAGGAGGAGGAGAAGGAGGCAGCAGCGTTGGTCCTGCTATCTCAGGGGTGGCAGAGGTGGGAGAAAATCCGCATGTAAGTGGACTCGCGCAGTTCAGAGCCTCGGTGTTCAAGGATTAGCTCTGTGTGCGTGCATACAATCAGCACTTTTCCGTGTGTGTTTGACACTTTGAAGTCTGTAAAAATAATTCCACGCACTTCATCCATCAAGGAAGTACACAGTGAAACGCTGCCAAAGGAAGGTGGTACATTTCGAGGAAGAGAAAATGTTGTCATCTATCATTACAGGCAGAACGTCGAGCCAGGATGCTGATGCTGGACACACTGGTGACCACGTGAGGGTGGCAGCCCACGTGGCCCTCATGCAGGGCAGTGGCATGACCCTTCCCAATGGGGCGCTCTCTGCTGTGAGCCCTCGGAGACGTGAATTATCTCCACGCAAGGCCCCACTCATGTGCGCCCCACTCACGGAGCGTCTGCTAACGCGTGCTCTGAGCGAGGCCCCGTTCTCACTGCAGGTGACAAAGAACCCGCACTATTAGGAAACTGCAGGGAAACTTTTATGGGAAGCCCGAAGGAAAACACACATCCAATTACCAGTCCTGGGCCGCAGCACCATAGTTACATTTGGGGATTTGCTTTCCCCTGCGGTCGCAGCGGGACAGAGTCCAGGGCTTAGAGAGAGAAAGCCAAGTCCGGGCCTCAGGCCACCCGAGCACACGTGGACCTCCCCGGGCCCGCTGCCTCCTCTGTGGCAGGAAGACGAGCAGACTGAGGAGACGGCCAGCCAGAGAGCACTGGGCACCCCTCACAGGCCCCCCACGGGCAGGAAGCCTCCTGGGAAAGGTTGAGAAAGGGCAAGCCCAGCCCACGTACAAGGCCTGGACACCGCTCCCTCGTGTGAACATGGGGCAAACGCAGGCAAAAGGTAAACTGAGGTAGAGAGAGTTGCCGCCTTCGCCAAATGGGTCTCCCGCAAGCGGCAATCATTGAGCAACGGAGTCACGGAGAAGCAGGGATGAGGCGGGGAGGTCACAGAGCAGGGGCAAGGCGGTGGCGGGTGGACGCTGAGAAGACGCATGATGCACCCGATGGCCCCTCTCTGAGGCTGCCATCTGGCTCTCCAGGGTGCCAGACACACGTTTCCTTATAATGTGCCCCCCACTATTGTCAGTAAGCTAAGGGGGCCCCCTCTGTCCTACCAAAGCAGCAGCCATCAGAAGATACCTGAAAAGTCCCTTCGGAAAGTTGCCCCCGGCTGTGCAGGAGCCACGGGAGGTGGGGTGCCGGAGACACCCCGATCCCAGCTCCCGGTACAAGGTCACCGCAGAGATCCTAAGACGTCACTGCCCATGATCTCAAAGCACAGGGCACTCACCTGCTGAAGCTCAGGTAGGGGGTGTGGCTATCCAGAAAGCTGAACGCTAAATAGACGCCACTGTATTCTCACTGAAGTCCGACACCAGCCCACGTGGGGTGGAACTGCCTGCGTTTCTACCCCACCATTCGGTGCACTTGGCATTCATCACATTTTGCTGCTTCCTACATCTTCACAGGTCCCCACTGTCACTGGTGGCTGATGTGCATTTCTGCTACGGGTGCTTGTGATGCTAGAGGCCCATCAAACTGAGAGTAAAACTCTGCGTTTCCAAAAGGAAATACGAGTCAGCACCAAGGAACGTTGCTTCTTGGGTATGATTAGAAGCAAGAAATGCTGGGCCTAAGACGTTACTGGGGGCAAAGGGAGGGGCGGTTGTTTTCCCAAGCCGTCTCATATTGATTCAAGCTTTTTTATTAAAATTAATCTGATAAACATTTAAAGCAGTGGATTTCCATTTAAGAGGAGTTCTTTACTCTGTCCGGGGAGGGAAGGCAACTTGCTACCCGGTTTCGACTCTGCAGCAGCTCACTCAGGTGCAGCCGGGGCCTCACCTGTTCGCTCACCACGCAGCAACATGTTAATCCCATCCGAGGTCGGAAGCACCGTGAGAGAAGCGGGCGCACCTGCACCCGCCCACGCCTGCCACGGTGACGTCAGCGCGGTCCCGCCCTCAACTCCCCCTGCTCTGCTCAGCCCTGCACGCTGCACTGCGGCAGCCGTGCAGAGAGTCCCCCGCCCAGACGTTTCAGTGACGGACGTGCCCCTCCCCAGCGACGCACTCTGACGGCAGAGCGGGACATGGGTCGTGGCAAGCTCGAGCCCACCACGCGGACATCAGAGCCGGAGGAGCCTGGGCTACTGGCTGCAACTTCAGATGGGGCAATAAAAATAGCAAGAGGGGCCGGGAGGAGACGGACTTACAGCGGAATGTTTAAAGAACTCACAGGAAAACCGTCACGAGCTCTTCCTTGGAAGATTAAGCTGGGAACCAGCCCCGAGTCAGGCTGCTCACACCCAAACCGCAGGTCCGAGGACACAGAGGTAAAGCTCAAAGACTACGCTGGAGACAGATCCCGTTCCCCGGATGCTCATCACTCGTTAACCAAAATAAAATTAAAAAAAAATAAAACGAACCCTTCAAGGAATGTCTGTTTTGCTCTTTGCATTTGCTGTGGGTACTTAGCAGTAAGCAGAGACATTCAAAGGCGTATTTGCAAGAACTTACCTCTGACTTTCAGAGGTCACCTCGCCAACGCAGGTAACTGCTCCTCCCGCAAGGCGCACCTGCCTTCGGGTCCACACCCCTCCCCCACGCACACTGGATTTCACCCTTTGAGGTCATGCCACTGTCAGCACGGTTCAAGATGGCAAGGTCTCAAACTCCGGTGTAAGTGACGGCCACACCTGAAGGTCCCCTGCACAGGAGGAGAGGCAGCGTCTGCATGCAGTGGCAGCCCGCGCCCCACCCACCCACACAAGCCACGCTCTGTCTGGGGGCAGCGGCGCCAACCAGAGCACCAACTTTCCCTTTAATGAGCCAACTTAAACTCACAGCTATGAAGTAATGCAACGGGACCCCCGGCCCAGGCAAGCTGCGCGCTGTATGTGCACGTTGTAGAGCAGACAGCTCTGCAAGGAGCCCTCTCGGGAACCCCTGCAGCCCAGGAACGACGTAGACAAAACAGCCGACACTGCACGACACCCTGCTCTAACCGCCTCCGGGCGGGACGGGGAGCTCCCAGGGCACAGGGGCCAGGCAGGCCAGGCCCACCGCTGCCGCCCCTCCCGAGGGGCCTCGGCGGGTGGGGAGGAAGCAGCGCGTCCTCCCAGAAGGGAGCACGGGCCGTGCTGCGCCTGCAGGTGGACGTGCCACCGGATGGTCATCGCGGGTCTCCGAGTCTCCTTTACCCTTCTGCTCCTAACGGTGCCCTCCGCCCTGCCCCCAGCCACTGCGGGAAGCTGAGTGGCAGAGAGGGGCAGGCGGACGCCTTCCCCTGGGCCCCGTCAGTCTCCCGGGTGCAGCCGGGAGTCGGAGGACCCTGACGCCCAACACATCTCCAGAAGGTCTGCAGCGCTTCTGCCAGTCCTGACGCTGACGGCAAGAGACGGGCACGGGCCGCCTCTGGGTGGGAGGTGCTCACTGTCTTGGCCTATCCGGGCTGCCAAAACACATTGCCACAGACTGGCTGCCATTTATTTCTCACGGTTCTGGAGGCTGGGAAGTCCAAGATCAAGGCTCGGGCAGACTGGGTGCCTGGCCAAGCGCCTGCTATCTCAGACACAATGCCTTCTCGCTGTGCCCTCACATGGGGAAGGGACCACCTCCCTGGAGTCTCCTTCACAAGAGCCTCACCACCTCATCACCTCCCAAAGGCCTCAGCTCTTAAGACCATCACCTTCGGGGTGAAGTTTCAATGTAAGAACTCTGGGAGGGACACAGACATTCAGACCGCAGCTCTCACCGCACACAAAAAAGAATGAAGGTATCAGATTAAACTAGGAGGAATTTTAATAAATGAAAATTTAATGTTTAATATGGAAAAATCACTTTTGCCTCAGGTTATTTGATTTGAGATATTTGTTACATACACGGGGAAGATACACATAAAAGTTACGTTTATACACAGAATCTATGTTTCAATAAAAACAAAGACCGCAATAAAAACAAATGACAAAGTATTATGCGAACATTTTTTTCCTTGGAAATATGGATTATTATAAAATTGTGTGTTAGCATTACCCAATCTTTGTTCAAATAATTGACTGATGTAATTATATCTCTCTCATATTGATATATTCTCACTACCATGAGTAAAAACCTCTATAGTATATTTTCAAACACTAGCAAAAATGCAAAACTTTGAGAATGTTATTACAAAATTCAGGAGGTACATTTTATCTAAATTACAGAAGAATGAATTCTTCAAACGACATTCAGAGATGAAAAGGTCATAGATCTGAGATGTTCATTTCAAAGGTAGCTTGAATTAGAAGAAAAATCCTGGCTGTCAAAAGCTTTGATAATTAAATACTTCTTTTGACTCTGAGAACCTAACTTATTAGCGAGCAAACTAACATTAAATATCTGTTTTTAAACTTTTTAAAGAAAAGACAGTGCCGTTTTCCCCATTTCTACAAGACTGCCCACAGGCCTTGCCACATGCTGGCTGTCCGGAGGGCACAAAGACAGGAGGCAACAGTCGGAGTTCAGAGGCATCGTCCGGAAGGCAGAAAACTCTCAAACGCATTCATGAAGGTCACAACAAGAGTGCTCGTAAAACTCCCTGCATGGTCACCTTCCTGGTTTTATAGTGTACTTTAGCAAGTCGAGATATTTCAGTTCTCCTTGTTTTCCTACGCTGAACGCTGAAGGCCAGGATAAAGTGTCAGGAACGCCGGAGTGGTCCCGGGCACTGCCCTTCCAGGGCCCTTCTGCACAGAGGCACCTGTCCACACACCTGCCCCGAGACAGAGACTTGGGGCCACGCTGCTGCCAAATGACCAGGAACTTTGAAGACTACATCCCGGATGTTCCTTTTATTTAAAAGTTACTAAGTAACACTTTTTTTTTTGATAGTGGCAAAATATATACGATATTTATGTTGATTATTTTGTAAGTATGCAATTCACTGGCATTAAATACACTCACAATGTTGTCCAGCTGACACCTCTGTTTACATCCAACATTTTCTCTCCAGCTCCAGCAAAAGCTCTGCCATCGTTAGCAAGAGGTTCTCCCTCCCCCACAGCCCCTGGCTCCCACCCTTCTACCTTCTGTCTTTGAACCTGCCTAAACTGGGGGCTTCACACAAGTGGACTCATAGAGTATTTGTCCTTTTGTGACTGGCTTATTTCACTGAGCATTATGTCTTCAAGGTTCATCCGCATTGTGGCATGTGTGAGAATTCCCTTCGTTTTTGGTTTTTTTTTTTTAAGAGATGGGATCTTGCTCTTGCTCAGGCTAGTCTAGAACTCACGAGCTCAAGCAATCCTCCCACCATGGCCTCCCGGAGTGATTCCCTGCCTTTTTAAGGCTAAATAATATCCCACTGCATGGGCATACCACATTTTGCTTATTCGTTCATCCACCCACGAACACTCGAATTGCTTCTTCCTTTTGGCTGCTGCAAATGACGCTGCCATGATCGTGGCTACGCACATGTCTACTCGAGACCCTGCGTTCAGTTCTTTTGGTTACACACCTAGGGGTGGAACTGCGGGACCACATAGTGATTCTATGTTTAATGTTTTAAGGAACCTCCAAACTGTTTTCCGCAGCAGCCGCACCATTTTACATTCCTGCCAATGCACAGGGGTTCCAATTTCTCCTCACCCTCCCCAACACTTAATATAAAAATTAGCAAACTGCATCACTAAGCCACACCTTGGTAGCAGTTTACTAGGAAGAGCTGTTTGCTGACCCTGACTGCATGTCCCGTGTGCCACGCACGGACACACTTCTCTGCTCCTTACGAGAGTCCTGTGAATTAGGCACAGTCCATTCCTCTGATGATGAAAAACCTGAAGCTCAAAGACATGAGAGGGAATTTTCCAGAGCCGTGCAGTGGATAAGCCACTGGGAGGGGGTGGTTTGACTCTAGAGTGCTGAACATGCCACTAGTGGTGAGATTCGTTTAGATACTAGATTGTTAATTATGGACTTAAATGAAATACGTGACATAAAAAATAAAATGAGCATATCAAACACTTGTTTTCACTGGAATTCCTTAGGACAAAGCTAAAGCAGGTGTTAAAATTAAAAACAAGCTGATGAAGGCCGAGCGCGGTGGCTCAGGCCTGTATTCCCAGCACTTTGGGAAGCTAAGGTGGAAGCGTCGCTTGAGGCCAGGAGTTCGAGACCAGCCTGAGCAAAAGCAAGACTCCATTTACACGAAGAATAGAAAAATTAGCCAGGTGTGGTGGTGTGCCCCTGTAGTCCCAGCTGCTCGGGAGGCTGAGGCAGGAGCATCACTTGAGCCTGGAGTTTGAGGTCGCAGTGAGCTATACTGACCCCAGAGACAGAGAGACACCGTGTCTCCAAAACAAAAACAAAGTTGATATAAAGAAATCACGTAGAAGCAATACTCCAGGCAGCCCGTAAACAGGTGAAATTGTGATAGCCCAGCGAATGATGGCTCAAGGGAATGAAATTTGGGGACAGCTGCCAACACCCAGCTGCCCCTGCTCTGCGAGCGTGTGAGGATGGAACCGAGGCCTGTTCCTTTCTGCTTCCCAGTCTCCAGCGTCCTGGATCTACAGTGCAGATGCTCAGTCAATGCAATTCACTGCCCTTCTCAGCCAGCCTCACACCCAGGACTGAGCCTGAGCTAGACAGCTTTAATACTTGGGAAGACAACAGCCGGACCAATGCACAGTGACGGACAGCCCCGGACGGGACCCTCGGGGAGGAAGCACCCCCAAGAGGCACCTGCAGGGAGGCAATCCCGGGGGGCTGGTGAACGTGCAGAAGCAGATGGAGCAGGAGCCCAGGCACGGCTCTGAACGGGGCCCCGGCACCGCACAGGTAAGGCTGATCCTGGTCCCTCTCTAGGGAGCTCCCTGGCTCCACTACTCCATCGACAGCTCTGCCCTTCGTGCATGCTGAGCCCCTCTCCGATCCCCAGATATCCCTGGGAAGGCGTCCATCTCCCTCTGAAACACCGACATCCAGGTGAATTACGGTTTTGTTAAACAAAATATACCAACCAAAACCTCGGCGATAGCTTAGAGTGATTCATGTGGATCCCTCAGTGGCCACTGCTCTGGCCACTAAGAAGCTCTCTGCTTAATTCCTGGCCTATTCTGAGAAGCTTTACACAGCCGTCCCCAACCTTTTTGGCACCGGGGACTGGTTTCATGGAAGACGATTTTTCCATGGATGGGGGGAATGGTTTCGGGATGATTCAAGCACATTAGATTTATTGTGCAGTCAGACCTCGCTGCTATCGATGATCTGTATTTGAGCTCCTCCCCGGCGCCAGCACCTCCACCCAGACCATCAGGCACTGGATTCTCATAAGGAGCACAACCTGGACCCCTCCCATGCCCAGTGTGCGGTGGGGTTCACGCTGCTCTGAGAATCTAATGCCGCCGCTCATCTGACAGGAGGCGGAGCTTACGCCGTGATGCGAGTGATGGGCAGCGGCTGTAAATGCAGGTGAGGCTTTGCCCACTCGCCCCCCCACTCACCTCCCGCTGTGCGGCCCAGTTCCTAACAGGCCACAGACTGGCACTAGTCCGTGGCCCCGGGGTTGGGGACCTCAGCTTTATGGGACACGTGTGGCACGCATTTGGAATACTGGCTTTAGTGCCCAAGCTTTTATTCTGGACCTAACTCCATCATCTATTTCTTACGAACTTTTTCATTTTTATCAATATGTACACTCTTATAAACCTCCTAGAATTCTTCCTCGGCATATGTCTGACACAGATCGACAAAACTACAAACCAACCGAAATAACCGGCAAGCCTTTGATACATGACAGAACGTCACATCTGTCAGCCACATTGCCAATACAGCCAATATTTCGTCCATTCTCACCCATGAATGCCAGTGTTGTCCCCAAGACAGGTGGTTCTCATCGTATTTTTCATCTACCAAAACCTTTTCCTAAAAGACAACTGCAGCCCTCACTGCGTTCCTACCACCAAACAGTGACTCAGTCCTAAACTGCAGGGACTTGGGGAGGTGACGTACCCCCGTACCCCCTCTTCCTCTGCACCTGCCCCACGCTTGGCAGAGGCTCCGGATGCAAGAGGCACTGGGGGGAAGGGGAAGGGGGAGGGGAAATGGGGGAGGGGAGGGGGGGAGCGCCCACCGCTGGGGCCAGCTTGCGCCTCCTCACTCGGCAGAGGCGGGACGACATATAACTTGTTTGACATCTTGCACCATTTCACCCATTCTCACACGTCAATTCCAGTATTTCCTCCAAGGCATATGGTTTCCTACAAAACCACGTATTTGGGACAGCTATATGATATTTTAGCCTCTATGAAATACCCAATAAAATTCTCCAAGGAGCCCTCTCTGCGGTGGTTTGTATCGAAACTGCCTTTCCTTAGATGCCCCCACTTTGCAACTGCCGGTGTCCCTCCAGTTACCCATGGTCCTCCCGGAGGGCAGGGATGGGGGCTCGCTGGGCAGTGGGCAGTGCTGAGGGGAGCAGCTGGGCTGCTCAGGGTCCCCTCTGGACAGGGCATGCCCGCCTGGCAAGGTGGGGCCCCGCACGCCCCACTGCGATCTGTGCCTGGAGAGAGTGGTGAGGGCCTCAGGCTCCTCTTCCAACTGAAGCTCCCAGATTCCGCCCATCCCCAGGGACACGGCCCCCAAGCGGGAGCACCCAAGCCGCCTGCTGCTGCCTCTTCAGCAATTTAGCATCATATCGATTCACGGGACTTCTCTCAAAAGCTGGGAGACAGGAAAGGCTTTGTAATACCCAGAAGTTAGATTTTGTAAAACCTATTGCATACGTAGATTCCAATGAACCAAGCAAACGCTGTAGCCCAGAATCACATATAACCATGAAAAAGCTAAATTGACGATACTTAGAGAAATAAATCGTCTGGCAGAGCAGAATTCCTTGTCCAAAGTCACCTCTGGTTAAACCGGAAAACGGACTAAACCACGGCACCTCTCAATCACCCCATCGTAGAATTTTAGCTGAAGTGTTGGTAATTCTATCAATTCTAAACAACTTGGAACTAAAATAATTAACTACCATGACAGCAGATTATTTTCTACTTGGTAAAGCACATCTTTTTCTACAGAAACAGCACAGGAGCACAAAGAAATACTAACGTGCCGGGCAAACAAAAAGAGAAAGCGCCAACATGAGTGAACCGGGGAACCGCACGCGTGTGCAGATTCCTGGGCATGTGAAGTGCACGGAAGATGCAATTTTGAATGTGGTCTCGGGGGGGGGGGGGCAGACACTGTCGTGTGTATCACGTGACCAACCTCGAGCACACTATGGGAACCCAATAAAAATTAAACCATCATGAGGGGAAACTTTATCCCACAGCTTAAAGCAATATATATTCCAGACCCTTCTGAGTGGCAATAATAAACATCTCATATAGGGAAGGTAAAATTTCAACCCAAAAGGAAAAAAAAACAAACAGAGCTCTCGTGAAGCCAAATGACAGGCGAGAACTCTTGGCTTCACACTTGAAATCGCACAACGGCCTTGAGAAATCAAAGCCCTTCACAGCTACTTCCTTGAAATAATTGGCCAAATTATTTGATTTTACTGAATTTCTTCACTTTATTGATTATGTCTTTCAGATAAGCAATCAGCAATATCCACGAACCTTCTTCACGACAGAAAATATAACCTCCGCTGTTTTCCATCAAGTAAGCAATTTGGCCTGAGCGGGCGATGCAATCTGGGTTTCCGAACTAGCTAAATCTGGTCTATGCCAGAGGTCAGCAGCACCCACGCGCCTCACAGTGCCTGCCGTCGGCTCACCCACTGCCCTTCCAGTGTTCCAGCCCTACAACAAACACCTCCCTCCCTCCGCCCTCTGCCGCACCCTGCACACACAGCCTCCCTCGGACCTTCCAGAACCAGCCCACGCATCATGCTCCCTACACATCATCAGCTTAGGGACTGCAGTCTCTGCTGGGGGCTCCCGAGGTGAGCTGCAGGGGGCGTGGCCGTGGGACCCTGGGAGAGGGCTTTGCACGCTGTGCCGTCTCTGGCCCTCCCCACAGTCTGTCCACCACCGGCCAGGGCGGGCAGGCTGAGCGGTGCCACTGGGCTGGCTGCGAGCTCCTAAAAATGGAAGGAGCCTCACCCGGAAGAGAAGGCAAATTTGGTGAGAGAAGGAAAGGGGGACCCCTGCATCAACCACAAAAACTTCACAGAACCGAAGGCATCACCTCCCTGCAAAGGACTTAACCCCCCCCACCACCACCCGGGGGCCGGCGGTTTCGTGAGTGTCTTTATCTCAGATGCAAACCCTAAAAGCCCACGGCGGAATGAAAAGAAAAGCTCTAGGCTTGTCTCCCAGCTGCTGAAGTTTAACGGACAGAATGTATTGAAAGCAGATCCATATTTATTTGGGGGACTGAAAGGCTTCTCCATCTCCCGAGTAACTAACACAATCAAGACACCGGCAAGCACGGCCACGCTCGAGAGAAATACAGCAAGAGGCTGGACAATAAAAAGTTGCCCAGAATCCATTTGTCATTTTGGCCCACGCACTGGAGGCCGGGCGAGCCGGCTTCCAGCAGCACGGGCCATAAATCCCCGCCCGGTTTCCTCCCTGGGTGCCAGGCTCCCAGACTGCCTACTTACTGGGGCTCATTCCGGGGGCACCCACGTCCCCAGCTCGTCCGGTCCCTCTTCAGACAGGGACTGGAAACTGGACCTCCTCCAGCAGGGCCGTTGTTCCTCGGGGTGCCGTGGGAAGCTCTGTGCCAGGAGGCCACATGCCACCGGGGAAACGTCCGGGCCACTCAGACAAGACCCTCCCCTCCAAAGGCACCGTCCCCCACCCACACACGGCCAGGCCCGGGGAGGCTTCGAATCTGCACCCCTGTTCCTGGAACACAAACGAGCGCTGAGCTCCCTGCCTGCAGGGAGCTCGACCCAAGGACGTGGGACGAACGCAGAGACTGCGGCAGAGGTCACCCCTGGTGGGGCTGGCTCCAAGGTCATCCTCCTGAGGGCCACAGAGACGACTCAGCGCTGGCCGGTCCCCATCACAGGTGCCCTGCCCCAGCGGGTCCACACGGGCATATTCTCGCCTAGTTCTCCACTGTCATCCCGCAAACTAGGACCCCCATGTCGGAGACAGGGAAACTGAGCCTTCGGGGATCTTACGCAACTTGGCCACAGACACGCAGCCACTCAGTGGCAGAGTGAAGACTGAATCCCACTCAGCCTGAGACCTACCCGTTGTGTTGACCTAAAAAAGACCCAGAGGCGAGTGCAGACATTTCCCAAAGAACAAGACATCGAAATTCAAGTGCCAAGAAAAGTTTCATGGGAGGAGTTTTGGGAGATGGGAAGGAGTTCAAAGGGGGTAGAAGGCGTTTATTCGCAAGTGGGAAAAAATGAACTAAGCAAAGACACGGAGAAAAGAAGAGCAGGGAGCGTGGGGTTCTGCAAACAGCATGTGGACGCTTGGACGGAGCAGATTAAGGAAGGTGAAAGGGGAGGAAACAACAGGGCCGGCCGGGGCCTGGAGGCTCGGAGCTCGGATGCCCACGACGGCAGGGTGGCAGGCGGCAGGCTGAGCCCCAGAACAAGGGGCCACGTGGGCACTCACACATCCTCGTGGAGCCGGGGGCCGAATGAACCCGCCCCAAGTGGCCGCAGAGGGAATGGGAGACATGGGACCCCTGAAACCCACAGAGGTAGAAGCTCTTTTGCTGTGGGGGATGGGGCAGGGGTGGGGATGCATAGGAACGAGGAGGGGGGTGCCACGGATAAAAGTGGGGGCGCAGAGGCCAGCTGGTTCTGAACGCATTCTACAGAGAGGACAACGAACAGTCTCAAGGTGGCAGTGCCAATCCGGGGCTCAGACAACTGCTGTGGGGACGGTCCTGTGCATTATGGGATGCTCCCCGGCATCCCTGGCCTCTGCCTGCTGCGTGCCAGTAGCACCCCCTCCGTTGGGACAGCCCCCAGTGTCTCCAGTGGCAGACTTCCCTGGAGCACAAAGTCACTGCCGCTGAGAGCCACTGGCCTCGTGAGCAAACACCACAAAAAAACTAGTGACTGAAAACCAGCAGAGGCCACTCTGCCAGGTCCCAGCGGGGAGGCCCACCTGGGCGAGTGATTCAGAGACCCGCTGGGGAGCAAAGCCACTCCAGGGACAAGCACGATCACCTCACGATTCACGTTCCTTACGCACAATGGGTAATTTCTCAAATACGAGGTCCAGTATAATCAGAGAACCAGGCACACAGGCAAGTAAGACACCATGAGCAAGAACAAGAAGAAAGAAAAGGAGCACAAAGATTTGAGTTGAGATACTGGATACAGCAGGTGCAGACAAAGCTCCACTGCTTTTAAAGAAATAAAAGACCAACTTGAATACGCCCACAGTGAGACAGTCACCATGTGACTGAGCTCCATCATCATTTACAGCCCCGAAAATTCAGTCTTACCATCAAAATGTTAAGAGAAAGGTACATTCCATGTTTACTTTTATATTTATTACATAGTAATAGAACAAGCTGATAGTTGCTATATGGTTAGAAGTCCTGTGTTTGAGCATATGAATGCATGCCAGGCTAATCACAAAGCCTTTATTAGGTTTTCACTTTTATCTAAACCACAAGAGCCTAATAGGCTATTATAACAGCACACAGTTTACCAAAAGCCTAGAAAATAAAAAGTGGGGTGGTGGAGGTTACAAAACGCATCTACCTACCATAAAAATCTTGTTTTGCTTCAATTTTCTAAATTCTACTGATTTATTCTGAAAAAAGAAAAAAAAAAAAAACTCCCAAGAGTTCTATTTTTTCCTGGGCATTTTCCTTCCCAACACTTCATTCTCTTTAGAAAAACGGCAGATCCCTGCTCTCCTCCCAAAATCAACAGGAAACACACACACGGCAATTTCAAGTCTACGATACTCTGCGAAGCTTTTGCTAGACGCTATACAAATTGGCAATACTACAAAATTTATTACCAAACAAGTCAGAAAAATACAGGAAAAGAACAGCCACCACACCCACGCAAGCCTGGACTGGACAAAGTCAGGTCCTGCTGGTGGCGGAGGGTGCTACGGTACAACCGATCACCACCCCCAGGACTCTCCGCTGCAGGGATGTTTCTCTCCCCGTCCACTTGGAAACGGACGACCAGGACACACCAGGAACCAACACCGCAGCCTCCCACGGCAGCCTGTGTGAGGGCGCGGGCAGCCTCCCAGGAGGCTCTCAGGTGGCTCCTGATCTAATCGCAACCCGGCTGGGGTTGGATTCTCTATAAACAGTCTTCTCTGGTCCTTTCAATAGGGGGATGGGAGGGACTGAAAATCTAAAGGCGTTTTGGTTGTGACACTGACTGCGAGAGGAATCGGGAATGCAGCGTATTCTGGGATGTGCGGGACCATCCTGGACAAGGGTGCCGTCCTGCGTCACTTTCGAATGTCTTGCAGCACATTCAGGTCTAAAATTATTCAGACTCTAAAGCATACCTCCGTTTAACACGGAAAGACAAGACTTTCTGCACATGTCTATTACATACAAGGCTTTCTGGGAATGCAACTACCCTGTAACTCAACGGAAAGATGGACTTTATTTTCTCTCGAACTTTACAAAAAGTTGTCCACCGTTTTGGGAAAAATTATGTCACTAATGTCACTGCTGATCGGATGATGCATGTCCAATAAACAAGGCTGTCTTGGTCTCCATGGGCAGCATCTGTGTGTTCCAGGTGCATACACCTGCTTACTTCATTATGCCTGCTAGCACGGTCCTGGCCCAAGCACTCCTGCTCTGAATGCATATTATTTTATTATAAATCACTGCTCTTTTCCTACTTTAAGTTTTTTAATGGCATAGATAGATAGGTATTATCCATGAATTTCATTTCAGGAGTGTAAAAGGAAGGTTATAAACTGTGTCTATTGAAAAGGATTTTTAATCTGCTGTATTAAAAACCAGATTTTTAATCTGCTGTATTAAAAACCACTAGACTACAATGAGAAATCCCCAGTGACCACACAAAGACAGGGAAACAAAATACATTTCTAAAACCTCCCTTAAACTTTTCTTTAAAAACAAATTAAGTAACTATAATACTTAATCTTTGGTATCTAAACAATTTGGAAAAAAAAAAAAAAAAACGTCTGTACCATTCAGACAAGGGGTACTGCTACAAAGAGAATAAAACATCCGAGCCCCCCCCCTCCCCGGGATCCGACAGAATTCCACGTCTGCTTCTACCTGAGTATTAGAAAAGCTGAAGCCAGAAACGGCTAAATAAAAGGTAATGCAACTAGGCATAACACAATAAAAGATATTACCTTCAAAATGCATTATTGTTGCCAATTATAAGAATCACTTCAACTTAATTTCAAAAGCACAATCACCCTCAACAGTAACAGTCTCTTTTTTAAATTTCAAAGAGTATTACATTAAGGCAATAACTCACCTTCCAGCTATAATATCCCCCTCCCTCCCTTATTGCAACACTACATTTCATAAACACTTCTCATCGACAAGCCAAGCTAATTCAGGTTAATTTTATTGTATTTCGGCGCTATCTCACATTTGTGTGCAACTACCTTTATCATTTTATTGCCGGAGCAGAAAGTAATCAGAACAATTATTTGAAAATGGAGGTTTATAAATTCTAAATCACAGTTGCTGGCATTTTTGATAAAACAGCAGCTTTATCTCGGGAAGTGGCAGGGACGCCAGATAAATCACGCATCAGTCAAGTGTGGCTGACCCCCAAGTGCACTGCACAATATCAGAAGTGCTTTCCGAAGAAACTTTCCTGCATCATCCATCATTCTTCATAATACTAAAATAGCTGCACACCTGAAGAATAGAAACTGGAATATAATAATAAAAAAAAAAAAAAGAAAACCCAAGTAGTGCGGGTGAAACCATTAACCGCCCTCCCTTTTAAACCGTGAGATATGGTCTGGAAGCTGGGCCGTGCACATAAACAAATATGACTTCACAATAACTCTAAATATCTGTATTCATATTCGTCAACTCAGTTTTAAATATAAATGAAATATGGAGCAGAGCCATAAAAAGAAAAAGTGCATTTGCAGACTACATGCATCTTTATGTTCTGTTGGGCACGGCTGCTTTTAAAGCCAGCCGTCGTCTCTCTCAGGTCTGCGCGTCTCGACATCTTGTTCTCTATTCCTCATTTTGTTCTAAACTTTATTGCTTAAAAAAAAAAAAAAAAAAAAAAAAAGAACGTAACTTGATTGTAAGGAAAAGAATAAAGGGAGAAACCCTTGAGTCCTCGCGTGTGGTTCCCCTAAGCTGATCGCATGCGACAGGGAGCGCGGCAGTTCAGGGGGGAGGCGGTGGGGTCCCCAGCCCCCCAATCTCCCACATTCACACGGTTTTGTGGGGGCAGGGGGGCGTCCTGCTGCAGCCTTCCTTAAGGAAGATGACTCCCGAGTCACACCTCTGGCATACATTATCCACCGTGTTTCAACTCATTTTTGAAAGGCAAAATAAGATGACTATAGTGATCGTTTATTTCCCTTTTTGTCAAAAAGCAGACACCCCAGAAACAGAAGGCTTCTGTACCTTGATGCAGGCAGCCCCGTGCCAACGGGCCATCAGAAAGTCCAGCTGGGCAGGAACGACATGTACTGGCGGCATATGCCTGGCACCGGGCCAGGCGCTTTACATACATTATCTCATTTACTCCTCGTGGCCGACGTAAGGCAGACCGAATTATCTGCAGACACGGAAGCAGGCTCGGAGGTTAAGGACGTGGCACTCAAGTGGAAGGCGGGTACCCAAGGTCAGATCAACACACTTCAAAGCCTAGACTCTCTGGCCATGGCACAGGCACTTCCCTCGTCCCGTTAGTCAGGATGGGCTTGGGCACGCCGCTGTAACAAACGCCACCAGATGCCACTGTGGGTCTGGGGCAACCTCCAGAGCTGCGGTCCCAGTGCCACACAGCGGGAGGGGGCGTGGAGGACCGTGAGCCGGCGCCCACAGGCTTCTACAGCGGCACCAGGTGTCACTTCAGCTCACGCTCATTAGCCAAAGCCAGTGAGTGGCCGAGCCGACACCCCCCTACACACTGTGAGCGGGATGGTGCAGTCTTCACGCCCATCTGGACACCTGAACGTCTTGGTGAGCACCGCCTCCCGCGTCCCCCACAGGTGCTAATAACGCTGCTAAGTTCAGGTTTACGTCCGAGCTAAAAGTACTGTTGGACCAGAAACACATGCAGAGTCCTCGGAACGGTGGCAGCGAACATGGTGGTCACGCCGTTACAAAGCCTCACCTGCCCGCAGGTGCTTCAGCGGAAGGAGACCCCACGACTGCTCATCCTGATGGTGAATGGAAACATGAAAACTGAAGACGGAAGGGAAGGTAAAGGAGTGATTGACTTATCGATAAATACACAAGGCAGACGAAAAAGAATAACCACCGCAAAAACAAAACTAAACAAACAGGCCCTTGAATGCTGGGCTGGGCTCAGTGGCTCACACCTATAATCCCAGCACTGTGGGAGGCGGAAGTGGGAGAATGACTTGAAGCCAGGAGTTCAAGACCAGTCTGGACAACATAGCAAGACCTCATCTCTACAAAAAAAATGTTTTTAAAACCATTAGCCAGGCATGATGGCATATGCCTGTAGCCCAGGTATTCGGGAGGCTGAGGTGGGAGGATCCCTGGAGCACAGGCGTTTGAGGCTGCAGTGAGCTAAGATCATGCCACTGCACTCCAGCCTGGAAGACAGAACAAGACACTGTCTTCTTAAAAAAATACATAAATCTGTATGATACTGAAAAATTCTATTAAATTAACCCTGTGGACCACCCTACCCACATTTGCAAACCACAGCAAAACCCACAATTTCCCAAAGGAACAGACTTTCCCAGTCTTGAAGTGATGACTGCTGCTGTCCCTCATCACAGGAGATGTGGTCCAACCTCCAGCCAAGAGAAAAGGAGGGTGTCCTCCCCACGGTGGGGGCAGGGCAGACCTGAGGGGGTCCACGCCCGGCACCCAGAGTGGGGAAGAGACCCCAGCACTGACCCAATGAGCACCTGGGCAAACTTCACCTGAAAGTCCCTGCTGTTTATAAGTGCACTGGTGGAAAACTGCCCGAGCCACTGCCGCCAGCTGAGCTGAGAGTGAGAATAAACTAATCTGCAAAGGATTCTGATGCAAGAGTTATCAGAACTTCTTTATGAACCATCAGTGCACCAGGAAGTGACTGCACCAAAGTCACTAAGAGCTAAACACTTCGGCTTTAGTTTCTCTCTAAAAGTCTGTACAACTCTGGTATTCTGTAATTCCACCTAGTCTGAACTTTAGAAGAAAGCTGTCCTTGAAGTAGAAATCAAGCTAATCAGAGATACCAAACTGCTTGGAAAGGTAACACTGAACCCTAGGTATGTCATATAGATGACACTTAGAGCATTAATAAAATCAGCCCTTAAAGTAACCCGTGGAGAGAGGTTACACCATAATCCACACATCACAGGTAAGGAAACCAATGCTGAGCACCTGTTCACCTGAGGTCATGTTTCCAGCAAGTTGCAGAAGCTAAAAATCAAGTCCAGGGATTCCAAAACCCACAGTCCAGTCTCCCCTACCACCAAACGCCCCGTTAGCTAAAGATGCCTGGAGACAGCCAGCTGGAGGTGTGGCTCCCAAGGGACTGAAGTGACCCCACCCCCACCCCCCCTCCCCAGCCCACAAGGTGCATGTCCCAGCAGTAGGAACCCGGGCACCGCCAAACCCAGCAACAACAAGGACTTTCTGAACAATGTGCCCCTGGTAACCCCCCTACACTATTTGAGAAGTTTTAAAAATCTAATCTTTATACCTTTTTCCAATCCCAAGATTTGAAATATTGGTCCATATTCAAAAGTCTGTGACAAAAAGATTCTAACAAAAATAAAGACACGCTTAAGAAAGGAAGAATTAGGGAACGCCTAACCTCTTAATACACAATAAGTGAAATTTTAGAACAATAATTCCAAATTATTTTTCAATCACTTACATCCTTCTACTTCCAAAAACAAGATCTAGTTGTTTCACACATATAGCCAACAGTTTTCAGTCATCTACTGAAAAGTGACGATAAGTTTATATTTCCATCAGCTGAGTTTCAGGGTCCTTTGCCACTGGGAAATCCAACGCAAGTAGAACGGGATGGCGTCCGGGGCTAAGACGCTACGTCAGACCTCACGACGCGTGACTGTCCCCGCCATATGGCTCGGATCCCGCATGACCCTCTATACAGTATAACCAGGCCTTTTAAGGGATTTTATATTCATCTAATGAATTTTCAGCATTTCTGTCTCCAACAAAGAGAATTAAGAATCATAATGAATCACATGTAGGTAAAAAGTACGAATCCACAAAAATGAGAGTTAAAAGAAAATAAAATGGGTTAAAGAAAAAGAGAAAACCCTAAATTAATAGAGAATGCTATAAAAGGTAATGATTATTCTTCACATGAAACAACATTAGAGGATCTTCATTGCTTTATCTTTATTTGTTCTCAACATGCAACAACTGTATATTTGAGAAATAAGCTAATTAGCTGGTACACCTATTTGGAAACATGCCCTCTATTTTGAAACAAAATGATTTCATTTTCTGTCTACTTCAGTCCAAATGTCAACTCCGTGCTCCTAATCATGTTTACAGAAGAATTCTGCAGATTGAAGTCTTTCCACAGGAAAGCAAGCACAGGAAATATTCCTTCTCCTTCACGAGTGGGGCTTCGCCTCCCTGGCCTCATCTGCATCTAGAGACCACCCCCTACAATGACACAGGTTTTATCGGAGTCTGATTAAAAGGAGCCATTACATAAATAAACAAATTGTAGATAATAAGCACCCGGTTTCTCACTGTCAGAGAAGAGGGAAAGGTCTAGAATGAAACCAACCTGCTGTGTTGGACCCAAATTAGAGGCATCAGGATGAACTTGTGGCTTTTAATATGCACGCAGATGACAGACACAAAAATAGATGTAGACGTGTGTGCACACAAGGGTCAGTATATACATGTCGTCCCTGGCGCTGTCCACGGGGAACAGCTGGAAGCAGCCGCACCTCCACAGCAATGAGCTCACCCAGCGCCCAGATCTCAGTTTCTAAATACCACCTTCCACCCAGAAGGAAAGGAGGCTCCTTTGGAGAAGTCCCCGGGTCCAGGGCTGCGGCAGGGAAAAGACAAGATAAGCCTGGATTATACTGTGGTGCCAGAAAGTGCTAGAAAATGACGGGCATGTCCAAAAGACATAGGAGCCAACGAACCTCAAGAGTTTCCCAGGAGCCAGAGTGGGAGTGATCTTAGTAACAAAATAGGACAGCACTGGACTATACCCCCGAAATACAATAAATATCCATGAGTCCATACTGACATAAATAATTCATTGAATAAGTAAATAGATGGGAAAAAAGAGACAGCTCTTCCGTACAGAAGAATTCCAATCATCAAATGCAAAGAGAAGGAAGAAAATACAAAACACCAGGCAGGCAACACGGTAACAACTGTTGCAGGCAAGATCCACCCGTGGTCGATAAAATCGGTGGGTGAAGACAGAGGAGACCCAAGCTGGTCTCAAAATAGCTCCCCCAAGACATCTGCTAATTACTAAGGGGAAAAGGGTAACTTTATAGTTGGAGAAACAGGAAAGACCCACCTTCCCCAAGTGCCCCAGGCTAACATCACAGAAAGTGACAGACGGACATACGCTCCCAGGACAGGATGCCCTGAGAAGACACGACACCCCTGTGCCTTCTTAGCAAAAACACAAAACTTCAGTCTAATCATGAGGCGACATCCGCAAACCCAAATGAGAGACGCCATACAAAATAACTGATGGGTGTTCTTTCAAAGAGTCCAGGTCACAAAAGGCAAGGAAAGAGGAACTGTCACCAACTAGATGTCTTAGTCCCTTCTGGCTGCTATAACAAAACACCTTCAAAACTGGGAGGTTTATAAGCAACAGAAATTCCTTCCTCCCATTCCTGGAGGCCGGGCAGTCCAGAATCAGGGCACCTGCTGGGCCCGTCTCTGATGGGGCCACCTCCTGGCTCATGGAACCGCGGCTCCTTCCTGCCTTCTCACGGCACTAATCCCATACATGGGGGGGTCTGCCCCCGTGACCTCATCACCACCCAGTGGCCCTACCTCCTAATACCATCCTCTTGGGGGTGAGGACTTCAGCATCGGAATTTTGGGGGAACACACACATTCAGGCCACTGCACCAGAGGGGGACACAGGAGAGATGGCAGGGTATGTCATGACACACCACGTCGATGCCCTGGTTGTGCTAACTGTGCCACGGTTGTGTAAGGCGTTAATTCTCCGCCAAAGTAGACGGAGGCTGTATACAGAAACTTTCTGTACTGTTTGGCCAACTTTTCTGCAAGTCTAAAATTATCTCAAAATAAAAGTAAAAAAAAAAAAAAAGGCATTATCGTCTGTGTACGTGCAGGGTCTACTCTGACCCTGAAGACCCGGTGGTTCGGAAACGCAAAAGGGGACAAGGACGGCGCGAGGGATCTGCAGGGCCCTGAGTGGGCCTTGCGCCAGGCACGGGAGCTGTGCCTCAGGCCTCCCTGGCCGCCAGGCCCAGACCCGAGATGCTGCAGCTCTGCCCGCGCCACGCCGGCCCAGGGATGGGGGCGGTGCGTGCCGTGGTTGGGAAATAAAAAGGTTAAATAGATCATAAATTAAGATTAGTGTCAGCTGGCCAGCAGCTTTATATCACATTATAAATTAGATCAAGAAATGATGCTCCCCTGTTAAAATCAGACAACCATTCACAGAGTATTTGCTCTACGACTTCTACCCCAATAGGCCTCTCTTGCCAAAAAAAAAATATATATATATACACTAAGACCTCTTTTTAAAGTGCAGCAATTAAAAGGAGAAAAGGTATACATTACGTACGAGTTTATTTAAAACAACACCCAATACTGGCTACCTGGTGGGATATGTCTCCCTGGATTTTTTTCCCAGAAGCCTGCAGAGTCTAGATTGCAGACTGACCATGGGCCGGCCGGCCCTGGTGCCTCACGTGAGAATCCACAGCTGCACAAGCCGTGACGGAAACCAGGGACACCCAGGCCCGGACCTCGCCACCCTGGCTGGGTTCCGGGTCAGGCCACGGAGAGCAGATGGAAATAAAGCCAGACACAGCCGCCAGTATTTTATTTAGACATTTTAATAAGGAAGCCAGAGGTTGCCAGCACTGCTAGGATAACTATACAAATTTTGATTTTACTAAAATGTTATGTCCCCTGAGCCCGGGTATTAATCTTGTTATAAAAGTCGTCTCTCCTGTCGCTGACCATTCATTAAACTTTCATAAATTTTAAAACGTACTTATTGTTATTGGATCACGTGGAAAAGGCAAATAGAAAAAGGACGGGACATGAAGGCCAGAACCAAACCGGCTTCTGGAGAGGGGGTGGGCTGGAGGAAGACTTGAGGTGACAATGAAAATTCCAGGCATTCAGGTTTCCTGGAACAGTTTTCAGTGTGTTAACGTTCTACTTCTGAGAAATAAATTATCAATTATTTTTTAAAGGGTGAGGATAAATTTTAAAGGGAGAAACCGCAAACGGCAAACACTAAAACAAAACCGCCGCCTGCCCGCCCGCCCGGCCCGCCGCTCCGTGCTCTCTGCAAGGACGGATGCCCGTCCCAGCCACGGAGGACCCGCAGGGGAAGGCAGCATCAATCTTGTCCGCTGCGTGCCGCCCAGCCCCAGCCCGCCGGACACGGGGGAAGACCCCAGCCCCTGGCCTGGAAACGCTCTGGGAAGGTCGCGACGCTCCCTGTGCACTGACCGGGCGCCGGGGCTGTTTCTGCAGGAACTTTTCACATCCTGATCGGTTCCGATGTCATTTTGACTAGGGAAGAAGCTCCGCCGGGAAGAAAGGGAAGGAGAATCCTGGTGGAGAGAGATAAGCCTACGAGAGGCCAAATTCCATAACCATTTGACAGGGAAGGCCCGTCCCTGTTATCATGTCTCCCCGCTGACTGCGCGGTACGGAGCAAGGCTGTGATTATATAAAACGGAAAGCAGAATTTTGGAGCAGACCCTATCAAAAAGAGAGAATTTTCTCTCTCCTCCAGCAACCAGGAACGTAAAAGTTCAGCAGCCCATCCATCACCCGCAGCGACGAGTTATGGCCAGCAGACGAGATGCGGAGGACGTCTCTTATCGCCTGGCCTATAAAAGCTCCCATCCGCGGGGTGGGAGAGCCCTGAACTTTCATAAGCACTCCATCACAACACATGGAACCAAACACCTAATTACCGAGTGCCTATTTATAGCTTCTAAAATATAACTTAACCCAGTTTTTCAGAGCAGATATTTTAAGATTCACAGAAAAACCTTGCTCCATGCCAGCTGCTTAGGTACTGCATTTACTTCTCTGCCTACACCCAAAGGATCAAGAGATCTGTAACTCTAAATTACCTTATTTGCACCATGAATTCAAATGGTAATTAGCCTCATTTACAAACAGCAAGTGCTTATAACGCAGAACTGGATCATACGTTTAAATTTGAGGAAACTTCAAGACCTGGTTAAAGGCACACTGCAGAGCTAACAGAGTATACCTGTAGATGGGTAACATCTTTACTTAGCTGGTTTTGCAAAACAAGCCTGTGTATGCCAACAACATCTTTTCTTCTTCTCCACTTTGGTCTATTTTACGTTTTTAGTGTCTCATTCAGGCAAATTCCCTTCCCCAGGGGGAACGGTGTCTCTTATTGACACAGCACGAGAGGGAGAAGCTCGTGCGTGATCTGAGATAACGCAAAAAAGGCGCTCCGAGGCCCAGAGCACTCAAGGTAAAAATAAATAAATGAATGAAGAAATAAATACAAACAAGCAAAGAAAACCAGATGTCAGAATCAGAGCAGACTCTAAAGACCACTTAATACCATTAAACAAATACGGAATCCATCTAGACCAGCATTATCCAATACAGTAACTATTAGCCACATGTGGCTACTTATTTTAAATCAATTAACTGGAATGTAATAAAAATTTTAAATTGCGCTTCTAAGTCACACTAGTCACCTTTCAAGTGCCCACGAGCCACGTGTGACTACTGGCTACCACCCTGGGAGGCACAGACACGCTGAACATTTCTGCCGCCGCAAGAAGTTCTGCTGGACAGCCCTGCCCGGCCCTGTATGCATCAGGGAAACTGACACCCAGGAGGTGATGAGGAGTTGAAGTCACTGATGAACCAGGAACCCAGAGCTCACCGGCGGCCACACAGCACGTGCTTGGTCACCGAGCATGTCCCTCAGCCCAGCGCCGTGGGAGCCCGAGCTGCATGTGGCCAAGAGCCGTCTGG
The DNA here is from genome assembly GCA_008750895.1 of Mirza zaza. Lineage (NCBI taxonomy): Eukaryota > Metazoa > Chordata > Mammalia > Primates > Cheirogaleidae > Mirza > Mirza zaza. The sequence goes on from VSMD01041000.1 coordinate 42,904, forward strand.
ACAGAGCACAGCCCGAGCCCAGCACACACCTGCCACGACAGCCCGCCATGTCGCAGGTGACTGAGATTTCCTGAATGAAGACATGAGAAAAATGTAACTCTACGGGGGGCTTCAAAATTACACAGCACAGTCCCGAACTCAGAAGCTGAGAGGCTAGTTAAGGATTTCTCCATCTAAGACATGAGAAGTCTTCCCTGCTTTAGTTCTCAACACACGATATTAAACTTGCTTGTGCACAACATTTTAAGTAATTCTTTAGGACAGGGTCTCAGGCACGAAACTGCCGTAGATGCAAATACCTAACAATAGAAGAACGCCACACGCTTACAGTAGACGCTTTACCATCTCTAGAAACAATTCAGACAAGGCGTTCGCTAGCATGGATGAGCACTTACGAGGTCGGGTGAGAGAGCCAAGCACAACACTGCGATGATCCCACGCACGGCAACATTCCCGAGCGCGTGTGTGAGTCCGCGTGTGATGTCTGCGTGCACATGTGACAGGCCTTCAGAGTTTGGTGCAGCTCTGTACCCTGGAGAACCCTGCAGGGAGCCTCTCAAAAAGGGCTGCCTCCCAGATCCAGGGCAGAAAAAATAAATATTAGTCAGGGAGCACGTTGCTCTGGATCGCAAGACGACCTTGGCAGCTTCCCCCAGATCCAACGCCGAACCTGCTGGGCAGCGACCCCCCCCAGTGACATCACTCTGATGGACGTGGTCCTTATCTGGATGTGTATTTGCGTGCACTGCACCTAGGAACTGATTTTGATATTACTTTTCCCAAATCTCCAATATTTCGTCTATATTTAATTTTTGGTAGCTTTATGCAAAAACATTATCAACCTAGTTCTTTTGAGAAAACTGGATTAAGCAACTATAATGCACCACATAGTGAACAAATGGTAATTTTTAAAAAATTCAGGGCTGCCCTCTCTAGCAAGCAGGGAGGGCGTGGGGAGACCGGGGCACTCAGAGAAAGGACAGCACACCAGGGCAGAGGGGGCGGCTGCCCCTTGGTACGCGGCGGCATCGTGGGAAGAGAATGCAGTGCACTCCCTCCAGACACACCGCCGCGGGCTCCCTCGGACTCCCCGGGGAAGACAACCCCAGACCCTGATGGAGCAGGGCCCTTCACAAGGCCAAGGCCCGAGTGATGCTGCCTCGACAACGCTCTGCGGATCCAGGCAGCAGCAGAGCCACACGCCCCCCGGAGAGAAGCGGAAACAAGCATCCCTGGTTCAGCCCCTAGAAGTCAGACGGCCCGGGCTGGGGCCATATGAATTCACAACCAAATCATAAATCTCTAAAGATGCAAGGTCTCACGTTATCACGAGAGAGAAAGTTACGAGAAATGAGAGAGGTGAAAACCACAAGCCCACACACTCCACCCTGGGACGGTGGGTGTTTAAAGCAGCTGGTACACAACGCGGAGTAGCTACTTCTGAAACATGTACGCAAGGGAAAACGGGCTATGGGAGAAAGAATGGGCAAGGAGCAAGAGGAAACCAAAAGTGGTCAGCACGGACTTCCATTTCTGAGGCAGCCCAACGTTCCCACTAGCTAGCTGCCCTGTTAAAAGTCAGAAAAATTACAAAAGGCTTACCTTTTAAAGGTCAGGCTGTGGCAGCAGCCAGGATGGATGGAGACTGCCTGGCCAGGTGAGCCCCTCACCAGCCCTGCCCTCGCCGGGACAGTTTGTTGCCGCAGGTGCAGGTGGAGAGCTGCAGAGACCAGCCCACACTCCATCCTACCTGGGAAAGAGAGGCCAGGACGGCGAAAAGACCAGGAATATGAAGCACCCCAAAAGTGTGACCAGTCTCCCATCGTGCGGGGCTGGGTGCAGGAGCCCTGGGAGCTGAGCCCAGCAAGGGCAGGTGAAGGGCAACGCAGTCTCCCTGAACCTAAGGTGCCTGAGAGGCAAGTGCGGCGGGGCAGGTGGAGGGAGGGGAGGGGAAGAGGAGTGGAAGGTCAGGATGGGAGGTGTCCTGCCTGGAGCACATAGTCACATCTCCCACCAAGACGTGGCCAGATTTCGAAAGTGTGCAGGGCAATGGGAAGCTAAGGAGCTAAGCTCGAAACCTTCATATCTCCCAAAGCATTTATAGGCTGGAGAGAGACCTACAGGCTTTTGATCAAAAGACCAGCCATAAAAAAAAAAAAAAAAAAAATTGACCAGGCATGTTCAAAGAAAGGGTCCAACCAGGGACTGAGATTTACAAAAATCACAGCCCAGCCCCAACCCAGATCCACCCCTCAAGAAACTGAGGTCTGTAGCCCCTCACTCCACATGTCCAACCAGGGACGGAGGGAGCCTTTTCTTTGACGGAAAATATGATCATCTGGAGGCTTTACTGTCCTTTACACACAAGTCTAGCATACAATTACAACTTTAAAAGCATGCAAAGAGAGCAAAACTTGCCATTAATAATCAAGAGGGGAAAAAACAATATATAAGCAGAAGAATCAATGTCCACAATACTGATGTTAGCGGATTAAGAACTATAAAATAATTTTGGATTATTTTTAAGTGAATGGATACATTTAAAAATAAGAAGATAACATGAGTGGAAGAGTAAAACATTTTAAATACAGAATTGAAATACTTATTAAAATACAAAATGGACACTCTAAAATGGAAAAAGAAAAAATCTGAAATTCAGAACTCACTGGATGAGTTTACGAACAGACTAAACATAGCAGAAAATAGAGTTTGTGATCTGTAAGACAGGTCAGCAGAGAACATCCAACTGCAGTGCAGAATGAGAAAGGGAAGGAAAAGAACAGAATAACATTAGAGATCTGGGGAACGGAGTTAGAAGGACTAACCTACGCATAATTCAAAGCCCAAAGGAAAGGAGAGAGTGGATGAGGGATTAGGGTCAAGAATTTTCCAAAAAAAGATGACAGCTGTCAGCCCAGACATTCAAGAAGTTTGGCAAACCCCAAGCAGAAGAAATATGGAGAAAGCCACAACTCACCATGATACACAATTAGCTTCCAACCAAAGAGAAAATCAGAAAAGCAGCCGGAGTAAAAAATCTGCATTACCTTCCAGGGGGCCACAATCAGACTGCAGCTGAGTTTTCAACAGAAAACTTCAGAGACCAAAAGACAACGGAATGCCTCATTTGCACGATGCCATAAAATAACTGCTGACTCAACAATCAGGAAATGCTCAGCTAGTGTTTAAAAATGGGGGCCAAGCATGGTGTTAAATGGAGCACATTCACTACCAGTCGACTAGCATTGAAACAAACAAACAAACAAAGAGGCTGGGCAAGGTGGCTGATACCTATAATCCTAGCACTCTGAGAGGCTGAGGCAGGAGGACTGCTGAAGGGCAGGAGTTTCAGACCAGCCTGAGCAAAAGCAAGACCCCTGTCTCTACAAAAAAACCCAGAAAAATTAGCCAGGCATGCTGGCAAGCACCTGTAGTCCCAGCTACTTGGGAGGCTGAGGCAGGGGGATCGCTTGAGCCCAGGACTTTGAGGTTGCAGTGAGCTATGACGATGACATGGCACTCTAGCCCAGCCAAGAGAGCAAGACTCTGCCTCAAAAAAATAAATAAAAATAAAAAAATCAACAACAACAACAACAACAAAATCCCCTAAGAAAGTTCATCCAGCAGAGTCAGCCAACCCACAGCGGGCAATGTGGTGAGAGGCAACAAGAGCACTGGGGGTTGGGGGGGGGGGGCGGCCAGGTGCTGGACATGCCACAGGTACATTCATGCAAGTACATCCATGCCAGTGGATGCTGAGGCTTAAAACAACAGCAAGGGTTCCTGCCTTTAAAGTATGTAAACAGGCCGGGCGCGGTGGCTCACGCCTGTAATCCTAGCACTCTGGGAGGCTGAGGAGGGCGGATTGCTCAAGGTCAGGAGTTTGAAACCAGCCTGAGCAAGAGCGAGACCCCGTCTCTACTATAAATAGAAAGAAATTAATTGGCCAACTAACATATATAGAAAAAATTAGCCGGGCATGGTGGCGCATGCCTGTAGTCCCAGCTACTCGGGAGGCTGAGGCAGGAGGATCGCTGGAGCCCAGGAGATTGAGGTTGCTGCGAGCTAGGCTGACGCCACGGCACACACTCTAGCCTGGGCAACAAAGCAAGACTCTGTCTAAATAAATAAATAAATAAAGTATGTAAACAATTAAAAATACAACAGTATAACAGCTGACAGGAGGAGGAAAATGGAGTATGAAATTTTATAAAGTATTTCGATGCTGAGGAAGTGGTAAAGTCACAATTTAAGTGAACTATAACATGTCTAGGGTTATCCTGTAATCTCTGGGCTGACCTCTAAGGAAAAAAATATATGTATAACTAGAAAGAAAGGAAAAAAATAAAAAAGTATTTTATCCATCCAAAAGAAAGCAGAATAAATTAGAAATAAAGGAACAAAAAAAGAGATGGGACAATTAGAAGGCAAATAGCAAAATGACAGAATTAAACTCAACTGCAATTATTTTAATGTGACTAAAGAGTTAAAAGGTGGAGATTATCAAATGGGATATTTAACAAACTATGCACTGTATAGACACTTTAAATATAAGGACAAAGGCTGAAAGTTTAAGGATGGGAAAAGATATACCATACAAACAAACATGGATTAATGTAATTAACCTAACCAAAGTTTTTTTTTAAAGAATTAAAAAATCTTACAACTATAAGAGCAATTAAAAACCACACATTTAAAAAATCTTCCCATAAATACCAGGTTATATGGGCAAAATCTACCAAATTGTCAAAAAAAAAAAAAAAAAAAAACATTTTTGTCTAAATTCTCCCAAAGAACAGAAAATAGAGAACGCTTAACCCATTCTATAAGAACAGAATATCTCTGAAACCCAAACCAGACCAGGATACTATAAGAAAGAAAAACACAGGCCAATCTCACTCACAAACATAGATGCAAAAATCCTAAGCAAAACATTAGTAAGTGTAGTCTAACAGGTGTTTAAAAGATGATGCTTAGTAGCCAAGTAATGTTCCTCTTAGGAACACAAGGATGATTTAACATTAATAAATCTATAGAAGTAATGATCCACACTAGCAGATATGGGTGTCGGAATCACATAATCATTTCAATAGATGCAGAAAAGTCACTTAATAAAATTCGAAGCCCAGTAATGACTTTTAAGTTTTTTTCAAGGAGCAGAGAAAAAAGGGAAGATATTTCTGAGGTTTTCTTTAGCTCTGAGATAGTTTATGACAGTTTTTTGTTTACCTACTAAAGGGAAGAAAAAAAAGAAAAAGAAAAAAAGATTTCAGACAACCCAAAGAGAGAGAAATTTCCTTTCTACTAGGAAGTCTATTGCAAGTTATCATTTTTGGTAGTGAAAAATTAGCAGCTTTATCTTTAAAATAAGTAACAAGGTAAATATATCAATTATCATCACATCTACTTAAAATGGAACTGGATCCTAGCAAGTGCAATATGGTAAGTAAAAGAAAGAAATGATTTACAGAGTAGAAAGAAAGAAGCAAAACTCTCATTCACAGGTGACATGATTGACTACATAGAAAAATCAAAGAATACACATGGGGCATATTAAAATTTTAAAAAGAATTTAGAAAGGAAATTAAATATAAAATGAAGACACAAAAATCAATAGCATTTCCATAGACCAGTCATAAAGAAAAATCTAATCCTACAAAAAAGGTGCTATTTATAATAGCAATCGCAACAACAACAACAACAAAGGACCTAGGGAAAATGTTACAAAAGGTGTATAAGCCCTTTATGAAAAAAAATTATGAAAATTCTAGATGCACTAACGAAGGCCTAGAGACAGAGTGCAAGAGCACATTCCTGAACAGGAAGATTCATGCCCTAAAAAAGTTAGTCTCCCCCCATTAATCGGTGGGTCCAAAGACCTCCAAACACCAAAAGGGCTTTTTTCTAAGAATTTGACAATCTGATGCTGAAACCTGTCTAGATGGGCAAAGGCCCAAAAAGAATTACACTCTTATTAAAGAAGAAAAACAAGATGTGGGAACCTTCCCGCCAATTTTTAGAGTTAGCCTGAAGCTGCAAAATTAACGCACGGTGGCCTTACAGAAACATCCCTTGATAGGAACAGACACATGTCTACCTGAAATCATCAGTTGCTCCAGCATCATTTCTTGAGTGACTCCTCCTCTCTCCTCTGTTCTGTGGGGTCTCTCTCGCCATTTGTTTGTCATCTATCCGCAGTGGGGGCCCCAGCAGAGCCATAAAAGAGGACTCACTCCACCAGTGATGCTGGAGCAACTGATCATTTGTATTAGGGAAGCACTGGACTTCCACGCCACACACACAGATGAATCCCAAATGGTCTTTAGACCTGTGTACAAAAAGGAAAACACAGAGCAGAATTTTTATGACTGGGAATAAGGAAGAGCTTTTGCAACGAGACGTTTAAGATGTGCAAACTATAAAGGAAAAGAACCACAAATTCAATTACGTTCAACGATATTAAAATTAGGAACTCCCGTCCATCAAGAGACACTGTAAGGAAAGCGAAGAGGGTGCCACACACTGGGGGGAGATCATCTCAGCACATAACGGACAAAGGATTAGAATCCGGCATATGTGAAATACTCCCACAGATCAATAAGGACAAGACAACCCAACAGCAATACAGACAGCAGGGTGTGCACAGGCATCTCGCAGAAGAGGAGTCATGAATGGCAATATTGGGAAGATGCTCAGTGTCACTGGTCATTAGGGAAATGCAAATTAAGATCACAATAAGGCATGATTTCTACCCAGTAGGTTAGCAACTATTAGTAGGATGATAGCTCCAAGTTTTAGTAAGGATGTGCATCAGCCGATAGGGGTCTGATCTGCTTTCACCATTTTTACAAAACGGTTGTTGTCTTGTAGCATTGAGCACTGACAGTGCAATAACTCTACCCTTGAGCATACACCAAGGAGAAACCATTATAAATGTGCCCTGGCAGCAATGTACAAGAGTGATTGTAGCTGCAGATCCCGGCAGAAGACTGGGAACGATCCAAACGCCACTGACAGAAGAGTAGAAAAGTATCTCATCAAACTGCGGCACAGACATAGGATGAAATGCCACAAACACACGGAAAATGGACCGACTACGGCTACATGCGACACAGATGAAATTCAGAAACGTGATTCTGAATGGAAGATCTCAGAGTATTCACGCAGCATGATATCCTCTTTATAAAGGTCGAAAACAAGCAGCACCAAGTGAAACCCTGCAGCAAAAGTAAAGACATATAGTAAAACTACATGAATTTAAAAAGCAAGAGAATGATAAACGCACATTTCAAAATAGCGATGACCTTGGGTGAGGGCGGGAGGGTGTTGGTGGGCAGGGCAGGAGAGGAGGGGACGGAGGAATCGCACACAGTCAGCCTCGGGGTGGTCGGGAGGGGAGCTGGCAAGTGTCCTGATTACTACTTTTACGTCATAATTTGCATAGACCTCAAGCAGTCTGTAGTATGTGAATCGGGACATAGAATTTTTAAAAGAAAACGAGAAGAAACAAGAAAAGAAGGACGGAGACAGGAAATGAGGGAGGGAAAGGAAAAAGGCATAAAGAAAGGAAAAAACCACAGAAGAAACATACGGGAGACTAAACTAACACCATACAGGACACCAAAGTCAAATTCCATGAAATGTTAAATTGACATTACTCGGAAATGCTCATAGGATGATTATTAAACAGCAATACTTTTTCTTTTTTTTTTTGAGACAGAGTCTTGCTTTGTTGCCCAAGCTACAGTGAGTGCCGTGGTGTCAGCCTAGCTCACAGCAACCTCCAACTCCTGGGCTCAAGCAATCCTCCTGCCTCAGCCTCCCGAGTAGCTGGGACTACAGGCATGCGCCACCATGCCCGGCTAATTTATATATATATATATAAAATTGGCCACCTTATATATATATATATATATATATATATTAGGTGGCCAATTAATTTCTTTCTATTTATAGTAGAGACGGGGTCTTGCTCTTGCTCAGGCTGGTTTCGAACTCCTGACCCCGAGCAATCCGCCCGCCTCGGCCTCCCAGAGTGCTAGGATGACAGGCGTGAGCCACCGCGCCTGGCCTAAACAGCAATACTTTTGCTAGAGACAGAATATTATCCTAAGAGAAACTTACAAAACTCAATTAAGACTGAGAAACACCTTGGCCTCCCGCGGCTAACTACACACACACACACACACAGACACATTTTAAAATTTGTATGTCATCTAAAACTTTGTAAGTGAACACATTTCCCCCTTTACTTCTATAGCAACTCCAGAGATGTGATGTCACTGGACAGTTTTGGCCTTCATATGTAACACGAGTCACTCTTAGAAAGCTGTTAGGTGGCTGTGCAGTGCAATGGGTAGCGCGTTGGACTTCCAGAGGCTGGAGGCATTCACAATGCTAACCGTTCGTTGGAGCGAGCACTCTGCAACCATCGCAGCCAGGGTGACCACTTCCGCTCCTTACACTCACACGGACCCCCCCCCCCAAGCCCCGAGAACACGAGCAAACATCCGAGCTGTCCGCATGTCTCTACACACTTACGTAGGACACCTGTAGACTCCTGCTTTCTCAGGTGTGTGCGTGGCTGTGGGAAAAGCACTGTCTCAACAAGCAGGCCGGCTGTGGCAGTGTGCCCAGTGAGTCACACCAGCGACCTGAGCACCCTGGACAAAAGACAGCCCTAGGGCGATTCATTTTTTTTAAGTGCAGAGTTGCACAGAGGTCCCTGGGCGGCCCAGGTAGACAGCAGTGCACAGGTTTGAGGTAATCGCCACTATTACATTGAACTGAGTAGAGTCCAGGCTGCCCGGGGCACTGACCACCGTGGCGTGTGAGTTCCGGCAGGAGAGAACCCACTCTTCTTCTGTCTGGTCTCACCTTCCACACCGTGGAAATACCACAGTGACAGACCCCAGCAGAAGACATTTCTAGTGACAACGCTCATTTAAACCTGCAACCATGACAAGAGCAAAATAATCTGAATTAAAGATGCCTTTGATTTCCTCCATTTTCCCAATCTGAAATCCTCTCCATGCGGAGTTGAAATAGTCCCTCTTTGGAGCAAAAAAAAATACAGATAAAGTTCTTCATGTTTCTTAACAGAGAGTCAGTCATTGCTACCAACTTCACCACACACGTGTGATGTAGGATTCACCTGTGAATTACTCAAGCATCATGGAGGAGTGAAGACAATTAACTATAAATGGATTTTGTAATATTGTGCCTAAGGTTAGAGGGTAAGTTAGTTTTCTTCTTTAACTCCATTTCAGTAAAAAAAGAAAGAAAAAGAAAAAGGCTATCTACCTATACCAAGTCCAACAAGGAAGATGAAGAACTTCTAAATGTTCTTGAACATTATTATTCTTTGAAACTTGAGAGGGCCTGAATGAGCAAGATAAGCATCCTTAGAAAGTAGTCAATGAAGCTTTTCATCTGCTTCATGTACTAAAAAGTCTGGAGTTGGGGCCGAAGGGCTTCATATAATTTGAGCAATCTCAGTCCCACGTAAGTCCAGCTGGTGTCTCTCTTATCAATCTGGTTGTCCTAAAATTTCCATGGGGGAATCACACTTCTGGCCATGATGGAGCAGTAGGGACCAAAACAAAATAAAGTACAGTTTGAGTATCCCTTATCTGAAATCCTGCAGTGTTTTGGGCTTCCGGTATTTTTGGACTCTGGAATATTTGCAAATACTTACCTAATCCCAAAATTGATTAGCTAAGCATTCCGAATCCAAAGTGCTCTAATAAGCATTTCCTTTGGGCATGACTTTTGATCATCATGTCAGCACTCAAATTTCAGATTTTGGACCATTTCAGATTTCAGATTAGGGCTGCTCAATCTGCAAACCAAACAATGTTTTCCGAAAGAGGGACATCAGCAGCCAAGGACTCCACTCCCTGAGGGAAGGGAAGCAAGGAGAGCCAGAGCCCAGGGCACAGCTCAGAGGCAGTCCCCAGGCTGCATGGAAGAGGGAGGACTGCAGCAAACCCGCAGGTGGACTCACTGAGGAAAGGAGACAGAAACCGGAATTCAGAAAGAACCAAACACCTATAATTGGGGGTACAATAGCAGAGAAGAAAGGCCTACTCAGAAAAAGCTCCAGGTATCTTCGGAAGGGTCCCTGTGAGTCTCTGCCTAACTACTAAGCTATTGCTTGAGAAGGAACTTCCTGAGGTCAAGGAAAGACCCCCAGAAAGTAGCAGGCCAAATAATTCTGAGCACAGAGCTGGGAATGGTTCACAGTGTGGAAAGAACTCATAATATGACACGCATCAAGTAAAGGCCTCACAGCTGCCTTATTTCATATTTATATATTCAACACATACATATACCTACATCCATACACACGCCCCTATTAAATAAATGCACTGCCTTAGTAGTAGGGCTAAACTATCCCTGGACTAAAACTTCTTCTGGACCCACCATAACAAAACTTAAAAGCAAGTTTTGAAAGGATACAAATGATTTCAAATAACTTACCTGCACCAGAACAAAAACCCCTTAAAATTCAACATAATCTAGCACTCAAGAACAAAATTCTCAATGGCTGGAAGGTGGGGGGGAGGGGATGGGTTTATATCTATACATTATAAGTGCAATGTGCATTGTCGGGAGGATGGACACGCTTAAAGCTCTGACTCGAGGGGGGAGGGAAGGCAACAGCATTGTATGTAACCTTAACATTTGTACCTCCATATTATGCTGAAATTTTTTTAAAAAAAGGAAAACACACACACACACACACACACACACACACACATGAACTAATACCTTTTGTAACAATCTTGATGGAATTGGAGACCAGCTTCCTGAGTGAGGTACTGCAAGAATGGAAAAACGAACACCTCGTGTACTCACTATTAAATTGGAACTAAATGATCAATACTCATGTGTACATATGGTAGTAAAATTCAATGGAAATCAAGCGGGTGGGAAGGGAGAGGTGGGGATGGGTAAATTCACACTCAACAGGTGCAATGCACACTATCTGGGTAATGGACACACTTATAACTTTGACTCAAACTGTACAAAAAAAAATTCATGTAATCAAAATGTTAGTATCCCTGTAATAGTCTGAAATTTAAAAAAATATAAAAATAAAAATAAAAACACACATAAGCAGGGAAATATAACCCACAAGCAGGAGAAAAATCATTCAACAGAACCACACCCAGAAAAGGCAAAGATGATTAAACAAGGAGATTAGGACATAAAAATAGCTATTATAAATATGTTCCATGTATTCAAGAAGATAGAGGAAACCATGCACATGATGAAAGAATTATTATAATCAAAGATATACAACATTCATATAGAATTTATAGAGATGTAAAATATAGTTTGTAAACAAAAAGTACACCTGATGTACAGATTAGACACAGAAGGAAAAAACTAGTGACAATGAAAACATAGCATTTTTTAAATTATCCAGGCACAGAAAGACAAAAAGACACAAAAATGAGCAGAGCACCAGTGAAATGAGGGACAATATTAAACAGTCAAACATACATGCAATTGGGGCCTCAGAAAAAGAATAGAGGCAGAAAGATATTTAAAGTATTATTAAGTGATAGTTCTTTAAATCTGATAAAAAAATAAATAAATCTATGCAGGTAGAACATCCCTGATCCAAAATGTTCCAAAAGCCAAAACTTTGTGAGCATTGATATGATGTCACAAGTGGAAAATTCCACACCTGACCTCATGTGACAGGTCTTAGTCAAAATCCAGGCAAAACTTTGTTTTATGCACAAAATTATTAAAAATATTGTATAAAACTTCTTTCAGGCTATGTGTATAAGGTGTGTATGAAAAATAAATTAATTACACATGTAGACTTGGGCTTCATCCCCAAGATATCTCATTAAGTATGTTCAAATATTCCAAAATCCAAAAAAATCTGAAATCTGAAACACATCTAGTCCCAGGTATTCCAAATAAGGGATACTCAACTTGTACTCACAGATACAAGAAGCTCAGCGAAACCCAAGCGGACAAAAACATAAATAAAACTACACCAAGACAAATAATCGAACTGCTGAAAACAACTGACAAAGAGAAAACCTTAAAATGGCCAGAAGGGAGAAAAAAGGACAAATTACACAAAGGAACAAATTTAAGAGTGACAGTAACTGATCACCAGAAACTATGCAAGACAGGAAACAATGGAACATCATCTTTAAAGCATTATAAAGAAAAACAGGGTCAACCTAGAATTCTAAAAGCAACAAAATATCTTTCCAAGAATGCAGGTGAAATAAAGGCTTTTTCAAAAACACAAACACAAAAGCAAGACATTCATTCATATTCCAGCAGACCTGCACTCAATAAATGTTGGTATAAGTTTTTCAGGTATAAAAGAAAATGATGCCAGATGGAAATTAGAAACTACGCAAATGAATGACAAGCTCAAGAAAGAGTAACTATGCAAATAAATGTAAATGCTGGGGGGTTCTATTTTAAATCTCTCTAAAAGATAACTGACTACCTAAAGCAGAAATAATAGCAATATATTTTGAAGTTTATTATACATGTAGCAATAATATAACAAAAAATGGAATGAGAGAAATTGAAGTATACTGTTGTAAGGTGCTTACAGTATACGTCAAGTTGTATTATATTATGTAAATGCAGACTATGATAAGTATGAATATTACACATCCTACTGCAAACACTAAAAAAGAAAAAAAAGGGGAAATAACCAATAAGCTAATAGTGTAGCTAGAACATTAAATTGGAATCATTAAAAATATTCAAATAATCAAAAAGGCAGGGAAAAGGGAGGAATGGCAAAAGAACAAATGGTACAAATACAAAACAAACAGTAAGATGGTACACTTAAACCCAACCATATTAATAATTACAATAAATGTAAATGGTCTAAATACTCTAATTTTACAACAGTATTGTCAGATTAACTTTTTTAAAAGAGATCAAACTATATGTTGTCTACAGGAAACACAGATTAAATGTAAAGATAAACAGGGTAAACATAAAAGAATGGGAAAATATTTACTATAGAAATACTAATCAAAAGAAAGCTGGAGTGGCTATCTTAATATCAAACAATTTTTTAAAAAAGGAGTATTATCAAGTAAAGAAGGTTATTTCATAAGAGCAAAGGGGTTAATTCACCATGAGGACATGTGAATTCTAAATATGTACTCACCTAATGAAAGCGCTTGAAACAGATGAAGAATTAATAAAACTGAGAAGGAGAAATAGACAAATCTCCAATTATAGTTGGATATTTCAATAATCCTGATAATTTACAGGACAGGGAAATAGAAAACCAATAAGGATAGAGAAGACTTGAACAACACTATTAACAAACCTGACCCAACTGACATTTAAAGAACACTCCACCCAAGATTCACAGAGTATACATTTCACTCAAGTGGACACAAACATTCACCAAGATAGACCATATTCTGGGCCATAAAACAATGCTCCACAAATTTAGGAAGACTGAACTCATAAAAGGTATGTCCTCTGACCACAAAGTAACTCAACCACAAATCAATAACAGAAAAATATTGAAAAAGTCTCCAAACATTTGGGAAAATCCCCAAATGCTTAGAAATGAAATGACATACTTCTAAATAATTCATGTATTAAAGCAGACATCACAAGGGAAATTGAAAAATATACTGCACTGAATGAAAATGAAAACACAATACATCAACCTGTGAGTGCAACTAAAGCAATGCTTAGAGGCAATTTTTAGCATTAAGTGTTTATATGAGAAAAGAAGAAAGGACAAATTAATGATCTAAGCTTTCACCTTAAGAAACAACAAAAAAGAAAGGAAATTAAATCCAAAGTAAGCAGAAAGAAATAAATAATAAAGAGCAGAAATCAATAAAATAGAAAAAAAAAGAAAAATCAATGATAACAAATGTTGGTTTTCTGAGAACTGATAAGCCCCTTAGCCAGACTGGTTAGGAAAAAGGGAGAGAAAATGCAAAGTGCCAATATCAGGAACAAAAACAAAGACATGACTAAAACTCCTACAAACATTAAAAGTATAATAAACAAATATTAAAATAACATTAGGCCAATCAATTCAACAACTTAGATGAAACGGTCAAATTTCTTAAAAAGTATAAAATCCCAAAAAGTTGCTCAAGAAGAAATAAATTACCTGAACAGCCCTATATCTACTAAAAAACTGAATTTGTAGTTAATGTCCTTCTCACAAAACTTCAAACCAAAATGGCTTCACTGGTAAACCCTATTAAACATGTAAAGAAGAAACAATGCTAATAGTATACAAACTAATCCACAAAATAAAAGAGGCCTCATTTCATGAGTCAGGCTTGTCCTGATAACAAAGACACTTCAGGAATGCCACAGACCAACATCCGTCATGAATACAGACACAGAAACACTCAAAGGTATTAAGAAACTGAGTCCAACAGTATATAAAAACAATAATACATCAAGCCCAAGCAGGGATTATCCAGGAATGCAAAATTGGCTTGTGTATATATAAAAATCAGTGTAATTCACCATATAAATTGCAAAAAGGAGTAAAATGCCCTCAGTCTGATAAAGGCACTGACAAAAACTTGCAGCTAACCACACGCATGGCAGTGAAAGACAGATGATGGAATGTTCAGGAAAACTGCTGACACCTTAGCAAGAACCAAGATGGTGGCCCCAAACTCTGGGAAGAATCATCCTAACTCCCCCCGTCCCTGCCCCACCACACACACACACCCACTCATGTGAAGGGAAAAAGCCAGGAGAAATAGACAAATCTCCAATTATAGTTGGATATTTCAATAATCCTGATAATTTACAGAACAGGGAAATAGAAAACCAATAAGGATAGAGAAGACTTGAACAACACTATCAACAAACCTGACCCAACTGACATTTAAAGAACACTCCACCCAAGATCCACAGAGTATACACTCCATTCAAGTAGACACAAACATTCACCAAGATAGACCGTATTCTGGACCATAAAACAATGCTCCACAAATTTAGGAAGACCGAACTCATAAAAGGTATGTCCTCTGACCACAAAGTAATTCAACCACAAATCAATAACAGAAAAATATTGAGAAAGTCTCCAAACATTTGGGAAGTCCTGATGAAGCAATCAAACTTGTCAACTTTACTACATTTACTATTCTGTGACCAAGTGGGCAAGTGCAACAAAGCCGTCTGCAGCAAACCTAGACCATGGCCGTCTCCAGAAAAGCACCCTTGTGAGTGGAAGTGTGAGATGGACCAGCCAACCTTTTCTTAGAACAGAAGCTTTACCTGTATGAGAGACTAACAAACTACGGTTATTCACACTTGCACGTCTGGCAGACGTTTTCTGAAAAATGAACAAAGTGAGCCTGTCTCTGTCAGTAACACAGCTGACAGCATTTGCCGCCAGTGATAAAATGAGAGCTTTAAGTGACGATTAAAACTTTGGAAGACTTGTACTCACCACTGTGGCTTCCCGATACTAAAAGACTTTCTAGGCAGGAAGGTGGTGACATTAGCAAACGTGACTTTTAGAACTGTGTTATGAAACACATCGGTATTGGAAGATCTGTGTAACTGGATGAAGCAGTAATTTCCACAGGACAAATGAATGACACAAGTGATGTTACAAAATCGTTCACGATGGTAAGATGCACCAGTGGACTTTAAACGTAATGCAGTACAAAAAGTTCACTGAGGTCTCAGATTACGTGAGAATAATACCCGCGATTATCTGTCAAAGCTATTAAAATGCATTTCCCTTCTCCAGCTACTTCTCCAGCTACTTACCTGGGGCCAGATTCTCTTGACACGCTTCAGCTAAAACAACATATCACAGCAGACTGAGTGCAGGAGCAGAGATGAGAATCTAGCTGTCTTCTGTTAATCCAGACGTTGAAAGTTTTGAAAAAGAATAAATCAGTAACATTCATCATTAATTATTTTTTGCAGAAAATATAGCTGCTCATTACATTACAATGTTATTTATACAAAAATCTAATAGGGTTATTATTGTTTAAGTGAATTAATAGTTTTAAATATTTCATGTTAATTTCCAATGTGGCAAATATGACTATGTAAGTCACACAAGCTCTCTGGGATCCCTAACAAGTTTTACGTGTGCGAAGACTCGAGTCCTGAGACCCCACCCCACCCGCTACCTCTGCCCCTCTGTAATCCAGAGGGTCTTTTAAGGGACCTACTTCCCAGAATCTGCAAACATGAAGAAGAACAGAGAAACACACCCATGTCTACCCAATGAGGAACGTGAGGGCCTCCCTCCGCCATTGTTGGAAAATACCCATGCTCCCAGTTTTTAAGAAGATTTCCAACACCTCCACTTGTACAAACTTTTCCACGAAAATTTGATTAAATCTTTCTAGGAGACTTCCTTATAAAGATCCGCCAGAGACCTCACCACAATTTGAGCTTGAAGTTGGAAAAGGAGAAACAGAGTACGTTGGTGGAACAAGTCAGCGTATGACCACAATTCCATAAGAAAACATTTAAAATACATTAGATTTTTGGTCAAGATGAAAGATAAAAAAAAAAAAAAAAAAAATCAAGCAATCTATTCTAATTGGGTTCCCATGGTAACTGTACAATTGGGTTTTTCAATATAACATCCCAAAGGCCCAATGCACACTTGTAAAATGTCCTTCCCACAGCCTGGATTGTTTCCACACTAGAGCACTCCCAGGAAGATCAATTATTACACATCCCCACCCTAACTATTAGTGGCAGGAGATGTTAACACCACTTGCCATATTAACATAAGCCATGTAAGGAGCACTGCGTATCACAATAATTATACAAAACTAATCATACACTGTAGATTCATCAAACACGTTCTGGGCAATAAACCGATACGACTGCTGTCACGGAACCGTGTTTACGAAACGTTAAGAAATCAAGCCCAACTACAGCACCGAACCACCGCGCCTCTCTCATCAATTTCCAGGATAAGCAGAATCAATCATTAATAATTACATTATAAGGCGACCCTGAAGGTTAATCATATTCTTAGAGACTCTCGCTGTGGAATTAAACAAACAAACCTGTGCTAATAAACAAATAAACAAAACGGTAACCGAGAAGAATCTAAGTCCACACTTTAAATACTAACGGCACATTCTTGAACCCACAACTCTGAGCTCACCAGCACGGACCACAGCAGCTGGGCCCCAAGGCAGGGCCCTCGAGGCGCAGGGCCAGCCCGCAGGGTCAGGGGCCAGGGGGCCCCAGGCGGGCACCGATGGAGCTCAGAAACGGCAAGATCTGCCAGGAGCAAAGCTTGCAATCTGAGTTTTCCTTGCAACAGTCACAGCGTCCCTATGGATGTCCCACTGTGCAGACCTACAACCCTCAGCACACGTTGGCGAGTTGGGGAAAAATAAATTTAACCACCTCCTACCCTTGTTTTATTCCCCCATCCTTGGCCGCAGGTGTGACGCGGGCTGCTTTGGCCAGGCGTAGGCCAAAGGCCTTTCAGGAAGACCCGACTTGACAGAGCCCTCCACGTATCCTCGGAGAGGTATGCCAGCCCCAAATCAACGGACGGCCAGGTTCTGAGGATTCCAGCTGGTGTCTACCTGGGGACCACAAGCTGCCCCTGGACCCAGGCAGATTAGAATCTGTATTGACCCATCTCAAGGAAAAAAAATGAATTCAACCAACTAACAGAAACGTCCCAGGCAACCTGCCCAGACTGGCTCCCTGACCACTCTTCGTGCTTAAGTAACCCGGTCGCCCAGCACTTGCCTGCTGGACCCATGTCTGTGCACCGGGCTTTCTGCTCCCAAGATTTGGGTTTCTGTCTCTTCTTCGTCTCTTATTCCAAGACCCACGCACAGCTTTCGCGGATGCCGAGAGCTGGACCCGAGAACAGAGACTCGGGAGCACTGTCTGACCACGAGGTTATCCTCCGCCCAAAATTCCAACTTCACACACGAGCCCCTACTGAGCTTTGTGCTCGGACATGACTCTGGTCTGCACTTCCCCCGTGCACTGGTCGGCTCCAGCTGCCGTAACGAGACACCACGCTGGGCGGCCCACACAACACACGTTCATTTTCTCACAATTCTGGAGGTTGGAAAGTCCGAGGCGCAGGTTCCTACGGATTCGGTTTCTGGGGCGGACCCTCTTGCTGGCTCGCAGACAGCCACCTCCTCGCTGGGCGCTCACACGGCGGGGACAGAGGCCACAGTCCTATCAGATCAGAACCTCACTTCTACGACCCCACTTAACCTCATCCACCTCCCAAAGGCCCTACCTCCACATACGGCTGGACCGGGGTGAGCACTGACCTATGAAGCCGGGGCGCAGTTCAGTCCACGGGACCGTGCCCAGCGTGCTCTGCTGGGCCCTCCATCCAGGCCCTGGACTTGCACCAGGAAGAGGCGAAAACCACGCAAGGGGAGCAGACAACTGTGTGAAGGGTGGAGGGACAAGGAAGGGCAGGGAGGGGCCGCAGCCGCGTGTGCAGGAGACGGGGAAGGGGTCAGAGAAGCGGGGACCCGAGGGCTGCGTCTGCGTGTGGGTTGGGGTCAGAGAGGCTTGCCAGGGGTAGCGCAGAGGGTGGCCCCAGGAAGAGGGGACACGGGGACCCCACAGTCCCTCAGAGGATAGCACAGTGTGCAGTTTCCGAAGTGCCCACGGGGATGTGGGGGGTAGCTGGGCAGGGTCCCACCCATACGAGGTCCGGGTGGGAGGGAGGAGCCAGCTGGAGCACTCCCAGACCGTGCCTCCCATGGGAGGGAGGACGTCACCCGGCCGAGTCTCGCCCGCCTCTGTGCCCAGACCGCCTTGGTCTTCCCTAGCAACTGCCTGCGCTGGGCAGCCGGGCAGATGGCTCCAGAAGCTTCCCGGGTGCTCTCAGGGATAGGAGGAGGAGGAGGACAGCGTGCGGGCCAGAAGCGGCTGAGGCTGGAGCTGGTCACCGTGTCCCTGGAGGTGGAAGGGCATGACGTAGGAAGGGCCTCGCCACTGACGCAGCAGCCGTGCAGCCCAAGCACTAACGCTCAGAGGTGGGCGCAGCCTGGGGGTGGAGGGAGGTCAGGAAGTGGCCCCGACACGCCCCGTTCCCGAGACCGGAGCCTCCTGCTGGGTGACCCTGGGCAGCCTGAGGACAGGGTCTTACCGTTCTGAGCCACGTGGAATTAACCAGAGCAGTCACAGGCGCCCACAGCCAAACAGACCGGGCAGCCGGCCCCGCCGTGAACCCGCGCTGCGCTGAGGAACCGGCGGCCCCATGTGAGTGCTGGCACGCGCCCGGCCCACGGGGCAGGGTGGCCCCACGCAAACCCCGAGACTCTTCTTTCTGGCCCCAATCAAAGTGCATCTCACTAACGTTTCCAAGAACCCACCTGTTTCCATTGTCGTGATCCTCGAGGCCAGGGGAAAAGGACCTGATTCCGAGGAGGGAAGTCTCGTTAGCAGGAAATCTCCGCACACGGAAGAGAAAAATGGCTGGGGAAGTTAGACCCATACCCTTTGGGGGTTTTCCTGGAGTGACAGATAATCTGGAGAATGCTACAAGGACAGCAGTGGTCACGGCAGTGTAAAGGGAAGTAACAGAGGCTCCGGGAAATGTTCTATTTACACTCATGGCAAAAGTAAATAAATTTTTTTAAAAAAGAAACATGAACAGGGAGTCTTTAAAGCCCATACTTGTGAAGATAAACAGAAAACAAAATTAAACCGCCGATTCTGATTCAAGGCCCAGGCAGACTCCAGCCAGTGGCCGGGGGTGGCGGCAGTGACGGCTGGGAGGACGTAGGACGGGGACAGGTGGGGGCCAGCCCAGGACCCCCCGTCTCAGCACCGCACGCCCCCCGCAAACGGCTGGTCAACTGTGAGGGACAGATCCGGTGCTGAGAGCTCGTCCTCTCGCGGGGCAGCCCCACGGTGGCCAGCTGTGGCCAAGGAGGAAGATAACGGTGAACTTTAGGAATGCTCATGTTAAAGCCTGCACATTCCTGCTAAGTAACAGTCCTTGCAGCAAACTCAGGTGTGGCACCTGGGAGCAGCCTCGCGCCCCTCCTGCGACCCGGTGGGAACCCAGCCCCACCCGCTCGCCCACCACCCTGCGCCCCCCCTGTGCCCCCCCCCCCCGTGCCGGAGACGGGTGCGAGGTATGGGCAGCCTGCTGATCGGCCAGTGCCCTCGCCCCTCACCGCATCCATCTGCCTCGACAGCTTAATCTGAGGATAACACGACAGTGACAGGAACAAATTTTTCTGCACAATAAAGAATAGCACACATGGGCTTTTCTTGGGATAGCTGGCTAAATTCAGTAACTTTTGGAGATATATCATTCCTTTTCTTTGCCCATCATTCCGGGAACTTCCACCCGAGTGCTGAGAGCCTCCCTAAAAAGAGCGGCCGCGCACGCTGAGCGCGCCTCACGCACTGCGCCCAGGACGTGGCCGCTGTCTCATCGGGTCCCCTGTCACCCCACATGTGCCCAGCCCATCACTGAGCAGGATTTTAACTAATGACACGTGCAGAGCATTCAGCCCCTGAAGCTGCGTTTTGGGGAGCTTCCCTGGGCTCTGGCTTTGCCACTCTGAGAGCGCATCAAGGCCCCACTGTGACTCACTCCATGGCTGTCTCTCCGTCCCTCCGTCTGTCTGTCCACCTGTCCTTCTGACACACCAACCTGAGGCCATCCAGGGCCCCCACGGCTGCCCCTCCTGCTCTAGGAGCCTCATCCCCAGGCTGTCAGCCAGCTGCCACCCCTCACTGTCCAAATCCCTGCTCAAAAGCCACTTTCTGCAACATCTCCCGCCACTCAACACCCACGCCGCCCAGACAAAGGCGGAACACTCCGCCTTGCTCTGCCTCCCCACAGCCCTCACCAGCCCCCTGAATGCACGCGTGTGTGACAGGCACACCCCCCCCAACCATCAAGGGGGCTCTTGAAGGCAAGGCCACCCGGAGCCTGCAGCCCTCGAGAATGGCTGCTGCCCACTGGGCACGGCAGGAGCCTGCCCGGGAACACGCCAGCCGCGGACACTCTCCTGACCTGTATCTCAGGATGCTGAAGGCACACTTCAGTTTGCATCCTGATGTGACTGTACCCCTAAAACCTGATGGGTGGAATTTAAAGGTTCTACTACCGTGTTTCCCTGAAAACAAGACAGGATCTTCTATTTATTTTTCCTCAAGAAGACACCCTAGGGCTTATTTTCAGGGCACGTGTTATTTTCCCCTCAAAGCCTCAGCTCGCAGCACGCACAGGATGGCCGGGACCCGACCAGGGGAGCCAACCTTGTTGGTGGGGCTGCCCGCACCTTTCCAGTCACCTCTGGGACAGTAGCTGTCACAACAGGGCAGATGAGAAGGGCTGCTTGTCTTCTTTCCCATTCTGCAACGACATGCACGGGTTGTGCAGACGCGCTGCGCAGCCACGCCCGTCACTGGGTCTTATTTTCCAGGTGGGGCTTCTATTGCGTAAATGCTTAGAAATCCTGCAAGGGCTTATTTTATGGGGAGGTCTTGTTTTGGGGGAAACACGGTACTACCTGCAGGAATTGCTAGCAGGCTGGGGCGGGGAGGCCTATTAATGAGCTGCTTCCTCCCACCGACATATTTGTCTGGCTGAACAGTTAAAATAAGGCCATCTCCCCTCGTCAGAACCCAAATGCCAGACAAAGCAGCGGGTCTATTCACCCTTCCAGAGCCAGACCGTTTTCTCTGACTCCCCGGAGGACACCCTTTCTTTTTATGCACAGACACCAAACATCTTCTTCTTTCTCAGTAAGCAAAGTGACCCTAAACTTAGCCATCTTTGGTCACTCTCTCTGCCTCTCACCTGCACAGCACTCGATCAGAAAGCCTGCAGGGCCAGCACCGATAACACCCCTGGAATCGTCCCCTCGCTTTGCGCCTGCTGCCACCAACCTCCCTCCTCGCCCCGACCAGCCCCCGCCGGCCACACGACCTTCCACTGGGAGCGCCAACCATCCAGCATCCCTCCTCCCCCCGCACGGCTCCAAAGGCTCCACGGGCCCGAGAGGAAACGCCCACTCGGCAGGACACTCTGGCCCTCCAGGAGCTGCACCTGCAGGCGACCTGAGCCCACCTGTCCAGCCCCGCACACCTGCCACATCTTCCTCACACTGGATGACACACGGGGCCCCAAACGCACCCTAGAGTCCACCCTCCCGCTTCTTTCTCTGCCCAAATGCCCACCCCGGGCCACATGGAGAAAGCTGGCAGGCCACCCCACAAATGTCTCTCGGGGAATGAGGTCTGGGTCCCCGGCATGTGGGGGCTCAGTAAAGCACGTGGGTAAGTCCCACGACGTGGCTGGCCCTCCCGGTGCTCCCTGTCCTTCCTCCAGTTCCCCCACCCCCCAAGCCCTGCACTGGCCCCTCCACTCTCAAACGTGGTGAGCGCAGGGTGGGCACCAACAACGGGGGCGGTTTTGCCATTCCCAAGTCCCCACACACGGCGTGCAGCCTCAGCTACGGCTCTCTGTGCGCCCTGCTGGCGTCCTGAGCACCTCCAAGCAGAGACAGACCTGGGCGCTTTGCTTCTTCTCCTACAAGGCTAGGGACGATACTTGTCACACTGGTGTTCAGAAAACCTTCGCTAACTACACAGGAACGTATTTACTGATGCCACATCTCCGCCCAACAGGACTTCCAACAGCCTCTCAGGCTCGCTGCTGCAAAGACAGCATGGCACAGCGGGGAAGAGCCTGCACTCGGCTATCAAATAAATCTGGGCCGGAAACTAAAGTCCACCCCTAGCCTGTGCAAGTCGCTCCACCTCCCGAGACCCAGATTCCTCACATGCAAAACAGGGATCCTGGCAGCACCTACCTACGGGTGACCCCGGGGCTTTCACCAGAGTGTCTGCGCAAAGCCACAAGCACCATGTGCCTCTGATGACGTGACGAGGGCACAGTGAAGCGTGATGTGAGGGTGGAGAGACGCCGCAGAACAAGGCCCATTTCCACAAACACACACACACACACAAAAGTCACGGCGGAGTTTCAATTTTCGACCAAGCTCACCCAACGGACCCAACTATCCCACGCTACTGTGGTAAGAGCAGTCGCCACACTTGGGAAAATGCTGTCATACGCCGGTGTCGCTGCTGGTTCCTGGCCACTGCCATCATCGTGTCACATCCCGTGTCTGCTCCTTTGGGAAGTTCTTTCAATTTAACAGACTATTAACGCCAGGCCTCCCGGACACAGTGGCTCAGGCTGTGGGCTGCTGGCAAGCGCCCCTCGGAGCACACACTCCGCCCGCCTGGACTCTCAGACACAGCACGGTGGCCCTGCCGTGGCCGAGACCCGAGCTCTCTTCCCGCCTCCACGTGCCAAATGCCACCGTCACCACTCAGGGCTCACCACGGGCCTCCTAATGTGGGCACTGCCTCTGCCACCCTTTGGAGAAACCAAGCCTCGGAAGGCAATGCGACTTGACAGAAGGTCACAGGGTGGTGCCTGGCGAAGCCCGTCCACACCGGAGCAGTCCGGTTTCCAGAGGGAGCCTCTGAGTCTCAGCGAGCATGCCCCAGAGAGGGGCTTGGCTGTGAGCAAATCTGTAAAACAAGGATGCTGACTGGACCAGGGGGAAACCGGGACGCCGGCTGGACCAGGGGGAAACCGGGATGCTGATTGGAATGGGGAGAACAGGGATGCTGAGTGGAAGGGGCTGGTGAGGGGGAGCAACAGGGATGCTGATTGGATAGGGGGAATGGGGTTGCTGATTGGACAGGGGAAACAGGGATGCTGATTGGACAGGAGGACGGGGATGCTGATTGGACTAGGGAGAATGAGGATGCTGATTGGACTGGGGAGAATGGGAATGCTGATTGGACTGGGGGGATGCTAATTGGATGGGGGAAACGGGTTGCTGATTGGATGGGGGAAACGGGTTGCTGATTGGATGGGAGAAACGGGTTGCTGATTGGATGGGGGGAATGGCGATGCTGACTGGACTGGGGAGAACAGGGATGCTGACTGAACAGGGGAATGGGGATGCTGATTGAACGGGGGGAACAGGGTTGTTGATTAGACTGGAGGGAACAGCGATGCTGATTGGATTGGAGAACAAGGATGCTGACTGTAGTGGGGAGAACGAGGATTTTGATTGGACAGGGGGACAGGATGCTGATCGGATTGGGGAGAACGAGGATTCCGATTGGACAGGGAGACAGGATGCTGATTGGACTGGAGAAAATGAGGATTTTGATTGGACAGGGGACAGGATGCTGACTGGACTGTGGGAACAGGGATGCTGATTGGACAGGAAGGAAACAAGGATGCTGATTGGACTGGGGAGAGCGGGGATGCTAATTAGACAGGGGGAACGGGGATGCTGATTGGACTTGGGAGAACAGGGACACTGATTGGATGGAGGGGGACAGGGATGCTGATTGGACCAGGGAGAATGGGGATGCTGACTGGACTTGGGGGAAAAGAGGATGCTAATTGGACAGGAAGGAAACTAGGATGCTAATTGGACGGAGGAGCAGGGATGGTGACTGGTTCCTCACCTGCATCCAGTTTCCTCTTTCTATGAGAATGTAGCTCAAAATTAGGATTTCTGTCCATGCAGTGCTTTTTACTTTTAAAAGCATTTATTATTTCATATGTTTATACTCACACCTGTCGCCCAGCCGGTACACCTCGGCTGTACAGACCAACACCCACTGTCCTCCCACGCGCCCTGGCACTTCCCACATAAAACTCAAGTCAGCGCCACAAACATGCTTCCCCTCGTGCATGGGAAGGTGAACCCTCACCTGAGACCACGAGAACACTTCCACCCAGAGGGCAGGAAACACGCACAGCCCTCTGAAAAGAAAGGAGCGAACGTGGCTGTCCGAGCTTCACATTTGTTCCTGAAACTAATGCCAGAGTTTTGGTAACATCTGCATCTTTGTCATAACCACAAAACTGAAAACTGTAACACCACGATAACATGTTGGGTTTACATTTTGAAGAGATCCACATGTCTCTAAGGAGTTACAAAACCATACACAGATCCATATGCACAGGCATCTCGAAACAGTGCCGGCTGCGAATGGGTCCATCTGGGAGGGCGACTCCGGGGCTTGTCTGGGCTGGGCTGCACCACCTCCCACTCACCCTAAGGACGTCCCAGCGGTTCTCAGACACTGGGGTCTGCCAGAATCCCCTGGGGAGTGGGCAAAGACACAGGTCGCCGGGTTCTGACCCTGTGGGTGTGCCCAGGGGCCCTATCATCTGCCTCTTTAAGCAGCACCCCCAACGATTCTGATCCCAGCAGGGCTCAGGCCGCCTTTGCAGAAAGGCTGCTCCCCTGCTGCTCATGCATATCCCACTCTACAGAGAGCCACGAGTCCAGGGAGCTGTGACTCCTCGGGCCTTGCCGGAGCCGCCTTCCTGTGCCGGCCCTCACTGTGCCAGCAGCGCAGTCAGACCAGAAGGGGACACTTTGACCCCCACTGTGGTCCTTTAGGTTGGGGAGTAAAATGTGACTAAAAGTTTAAAGACAAATGATAAATAACTACCAGTCATTTATTACATTTCAACATTTAATGTCTCATCTCCTATTTTTCCCTGAGACTCATTCACTCTCTTCAACCATCCAGATATCTCTGAACATCCAGGGCTGGAATTGCCCAATCTGTCAATAAGGTAAGAGTTTTCTAAACTACTATCCATATGACACAATTTGTCAGTAAAAACTGCCACCAGCGCTGTGCTTGCAGAAAAATGTCCATAAATGCATTATTGCAACTGGCAGATCGATGTCTATAATAAAAACAAATAGATTTAACAAGTGCCTGCTTTTACAAGCCACACCATTGGTGGACTGTACATTCCGTGTCAGCCCCCAGACTTCTGGGAATGGGCGATAGAGCTGGGGTTGGAGACTCTGCTGACTTCACAAGTGTTACGGGGAGAAAATTATCCTAACGAGAAAATTTTATACAGAAGTGGTAGATTGAACAGACTAGGCATTTAATGCTCTCTCAGTTTCTTCAGTGGTTGCACACATACACAGATGATGACAAATTTAACAACCATAAGAAAATGTTTCTGAAGAATTTTTAACTAGCTTTACAACAGCTACCTCGCAGGCCAAATGCGTTTACTCCAGGTGGGGTGAAGAGGGCATGAGGCCTCCCTGGAGAGCCCCACTCTACTGCTAAGCCACTGATGAAAGGAAAACAACGTACGGTGTCAGAAGCAAGTTTCGACATTCAACACACGACCAAGGGGATCCCCGCTGCGTCAGCAGCCCCTGGGGCAGCCTATCTGGTTGTGTAGCTGGAGCAGCCATCAGAGGGCTCAACTGCCAGAAACCCCCAGCACCTGGGCGAGACAGTCTTCGACCCATTCACATGGGAGCCACAGGGCTCTGAAACCTTCCAAAGGTAACGAGGATCACAAAAATGATGTATGTCTCTTCTTAGAAAAGTCATTTTAATAGTCATATGAAGTCATTCATTACATTTTGTAACTTCATTATATGTTTTCCTCCAACTATGCAGTTCTCCTATGTAAGCCCTTTGGTGCTAATTTTTTTAAGTTAAAAAAAAAAAACTAAACTATTTCCACCTATGGGCAGATAAGCAGCAGTTACCCAAATGCCACAGAACACGCATCCAGCAGTATTTAGCCCACAAATACAAGGGCTCACACTTTACCCACCTATGCCCAAGATCAGCCTCCAGAGCCCCTTGACCTTTTAACCTTTGCACTTCAAACCACGAATGGGGTGTGGGGCTGGCTTGTTCATCACGCGTGTCTAGGAAAGGCTGATATAGAACCCACCTTCATGCAATAGTAATGTTACGGTTTATGTGTCTCTGATTTTAGAACCTTCAAGTTTTGCCTAAATCATATTCTACGGTTAGACCCCACCACTGTCAGAAACTGGCTGTATCAAAAGATGTCTATCCCAGCAAACAGGGTCACAGAGGACTGTGGCAGGAGCCAAGTGAGCTCAGGGAGTTTCAGGCTCACTGTGTCTACCTGGTGCGACCAGAGACCCAACAAATCCAAACCTTGGGGAAAGTGATCTAGACAAGGCAGTCACACTGGGGTAGGGGAGTTAGCCAGGGTCAGAGTGAAGTGTGAAACCAAAAGGCAGAGAACAATGTTAAAGGAAAAAAGAATGTAGAAAATACTGTTTCATTTCCATTTTTTTCCTACCAAGGAGCACATAATGCAAAGGGCATTAATGCTAAAAGAGTCAAAGTCATGGTGGTTTGAATCACTGGCTCCTGTTTGTCCTCTGCAAAGTAGGAAAAATAAAGACAATTTTAGAAAGTTTGTTTTATTTAAAAGTACAGAGAAGAGTAACTTGTTTTTTTTTTTTTTTTTTTTTCTGAGAAGGGTGGAAGACTGGAGGAGGAACAAACCCAAGGACACCAGGGGAGTTCTTGTTCAGGCCTTCCCTGCACGAAGGACTCAGGAGGCCTGACTGAGACCTGGGCAGGCGGCAGAAGAGCTGGGAGGCGTGAGCAGAGGATGCCGCCTGGGGGAGGGCCCAGTGGTGTGGAAGCAAGACCCAAGCGCACAGCTGCACCCTGCTCCACCTGAGACAGGTGTAAGACTCTGAGAAGCTGAACAAGAGTGAGATGTTAGCCAGTGTGTACCTGGGGCTTTACTTCTTTAAACCTTGCTAACAGGGAAGCCTTTCCAAAGTAGTGCCTGATAACATCAGTTAAATCCAGCTATTATGATACAGATTTTTTTTGATGAAAAGAATGTTTACATAGAAAAGCACCTTGGCATAACTGTGTACCTGAGGCCTACTTCATCCAGCCCCCAGAGTGTAACAGACACCTCTCCCTTCAAATTCTAACTCCAGAGGGGACCCAGGAAGGAAGGAAACTCTCCCCTGCTACCTGCAGGCTCTGGTCCTGGCAATACCCTGACGATGCCCCGAGTTACCCTGACGCTACCTACCAGGCAGGCTGGGCTCTTGACACGATTGCCTTCACACTTTTTGCCCCTCCTCCCAGTGTGCTAAGCTTTTAAAACAGTCTTTCTCATCCTCTTGAGTGTTTTAGCCATTGAGAGGCCCATGAAATTAACAAAGGCATCTCATCATTCCTCCAGGGATGGGGCGAAGAAGAGGGTCTCAGTTAGCGGATACTCTAGGGTTTATATGTAAATAACCAGTCCCATTCTTAGCTCTTTCTGCTGCAAACAGCTGTGGTGACCCCTCCCTGGAGGCTCAAAGAAGCACAGGTGGTGCACGTCTACACAAAACGCGCTTCCAGGCCAGAAAGCCACCCCGGCTCAGGCAACTGAAAGCAAAGGCCACGCTGAGGTTTCAGGAAGTGAGGAACCCACAGTTCAGAGCTTCTCTGCTCCGTTATCACCGACTTGGCCCTGGGGCTCCACCTGGTCACTCTAAGAGTTCATGGGCGCAGTCGGGCCGGCTCGGTGCACACATTGGCCGTGGTGACGAGAACCCCGGAACCTGGTCTCAAGCAGAAGGAAACAGGGGATTCTGCTGGATGAGTTCGCTAAGGGCAGGTGCAGGGCGACCGAAGCTTCTGGAATAGCAGGGAGCGACGGCTGCGCAGGAAAGGGCTCGGGCAGCGCAGGTGGAGCGTGTGGGCCTCGACCCCCGCCCCAGGCGGGCCACAGCCCCGCGGGGCAACTGTGCCCACGAACCTGGGCGCACCTGGGCACACCTGGGCGCACCTGGGCGCACGTGGAGCCCGGCCGGGCCGGCGGGGTCAGGGCGGCCCCGGCCCGACGGTGAGGGGAGGGCGCCCGCAGAACTGCGCGGGGCCGGGACTGCCCGGCCGCAGCCGCCCGCTCTCCCCAGGCACTGCCGGGTGGGGGGCAACCCAGACACTCACCACGGAGCGGACGGAGCGGACCGCGAGGACCTGCGGGCGCGGGGACGTGCGCGGCTTACGGAGCGCGCGCCGCCCGGGCATGTCCGGCGCTGGAGGCGGGGCCGGCCGCGGGGGCGGGGCCTGGCGAGCCCAGCGCCGGGGCAGCGTGGGGCACGGGGGCGGGGCCGGGCGCTGGGGGCGGGGCCGGGCGAGGCCAGGGCCCGGGCCGCGAGGGCCGGGGCCGTGGGCGGGGCCGGGCGAGCCCTGCGCCGGGTCAGCGTAAGTCACAGGGGCGGGGCCAGGATCGGGGGCGTGGCCGGGGCCGGGCGAGCCCGGCGCCTGGGCAGCGTAAGCCACAGGGGCGGGGCGGGGGCAGCGCGGGGCGGGGCCGGGGCAGCGCGGGGCGGGGCCTAGAGCGGTTTCCTAGCCGGGGACGTGCGGGAAGCGGGAGCGCGCGGGGGCGAGGCTGGAGCATGCCCAGTGCGCGGCGCCGGGCTGGGCCGCTCTGCGCAGCCTCTCCATTTGTGGCGCATCGTGGGTGTCCCGCGGGTGCTGCAAGCCAGGCTGCAGTCTCCTCGCCCCCGCGTCGGGGTCTGTGCCTCAGTTTACCAAACGCCAGCCCCGTCGCCTTTCACGACACCGGGATAGCCCATAGGTGTGCCCGAAACGGGTCTGCAGACGGCGCCCAGAGAGTGGCATCCCGCGCTGGAGCCACTCCGCGCCCCGGGCCCAGCCTGGGGCTGCTCCTGCGGGCCAGGGACCCCCCCCCCCGGGCCGTAAGGGCGGAGGGGTCAGCCTCTGGTGTCGCCCCTGTGCCCCTGCGGCACCCACGGCTGGCCGCCTCCAGGCCTGGCGCAGGTGCTCTTCACATGGGGTGAATTCTGTCCACCAAAAAGATACGTCGGCGCCCTAACCCCGACCCACCTGGGCCCTTACTGGGACAGGCCTTACAGAGGTGACGGTTAAAATGAGATCAGTAACTACTGGGCCCCCGGAGTAGCACCAGCGTCCTCGAAGCGGAGGACCCCACGTCGGGAGCAGGATGGCAGTGACGCGCCTGCAGGCCGGGAGCGCCTGGGCCAGCAGTAGCTGGGGCAGACGCGGGACAGGCCCTTCCTGAGAGCCTTCGGAGGGAGCATGGCCCTGCCCACACCTTGATTTCACACTTCTGGCCTCCAGAACTGTGAAACCATAAATGTCTGTCGTTTTAAGCCACCGAGTTCGTGGTGCTTTGTTGTGGCAGCACTAGGAAACGAATACAGACAGCGGTTTGACCTCGGAGCAGTGTCACCCCTTGGCAGTTGTCACCCAGTGTCACCCAGGCCCAGGGCAGGTTCTAAGCAACCATGCTACATGCCCCTAGATTGTTTTCATCATGGAAAGAGCTCTTTGCCTTCCGCCATTGCGCCTCCGTTGGGGTTTGGCCAAAAGCTCATACCTTGGTATCTGAGGCTTCTGGGCCAGTATGTTCACATGGGAATAAAGGTTCAAGAACTGGAGCGGGGCTTGCTTTGTGATGAGCCCAGTGACTCCCACGGGTGGCCTCATCGATCCTCCGAAGGTGTCCACCCTGGGCCATGCCTTGGCAGAGACATGCTTGAAATGGTTTCTCGTGGAAAACGAAGTAGGCCCTGGGTACACGATGGTGGTAACATCAAGGTGCTTTTTCTCCACTGAGCCTGGACACAGCCTCAGAATCCTCCTCCACGCTGTGTTCCGAGTGGCCATGAACATTTAAGCTAAGATAGAAGAGGAGACGAAACATGCTGGCCACTGGTTCTGGTCTTTTCTATTAGCACACTGGGAGACTTTAGGAAACTAATCTGACTTCTCTAATCCTCAATTTCATCTTCTATAAAGGACACTATAAAAATGCACTTTCTATGTGTGTGTGTGTGTGTGTATATATATATCTATCACCCTTATACGTGTGCACAGGGGTACCCAGAAACTACTAACTGCTAAGGAAAATGCTACACACCTGGCCTCTTACAGCCGTTACTATCAGGGCCCCATTAGAACTGGGATCCTAACGGAGCTAAAAAGAGAAAATAACACCAAAATCGAATCAGAATGTCTACTGGTATCCTAGCAAGTATACTGTGAATTGCTTTTACAATTAATGCATGAATCCTACTTTTGTTTCATCTGAGTAGTATTCTAATATGAATTCCTAAGCTATTAAGGAAAAGAGACTAGCCAGTCTTAGCATCTAATTCCCAACCCCAGGAAGGAAAGGCCGATGTAATCCAACAGACCTTTAGGTGGATTCTGCAGGGCTGTGAGCAAGAGAGACAGGCAAGTGCTGGCGTCCGGGGGACATGTGGCCCTGGCAGGCCTGGTAAGGACTGGAGGGGTTGCAGCTTACTTCAGCGGTAAGGACTGTGCCAGGGGTTGCAGGACTGGGAGCCAAGAGAGGCAGAAGGAAAAAGGCCGCCAGCCCCACCAAGGATGGGCTCTGCCAAAGGCCAGGATTCAAGAATATGACATCTCGGGCTCTCCAGTGAGAAGAGCTAAAGTCCACACTCCCTAAGCTTGCTAGTGCAAGTTCTCCCCTTCTGCATGATAATCTCAAAAACCCAATTGTTTTCATCAAGAATCCCCCATACCTCTTTCCCTTGTCACATTATTGTCATCCACACCCACGTGGGACACAGGATTGCTCCAGAGCAGGAAGGGGGCCTGGTATGCTGAGGAGTAAGGAACACAGGATCAGGAGATTTGGGATGGGGTCTCGCCCTGCCCCTCACTGAGCAACTGCCTGGCTTCTCTGTTTGTAGGGTGCCAGCACTAGACTAGATGGGCAAGATTCCCTTGGGGTTTCCCATTTTCAGATTAGCAAATCATAGCCCATCATTCTCCAGACACAGAATCCCATGATAAGTTTTTACAGAGGAGATGGGAAAACCACAAGAAGCTGTGTACGACTTCAGCCCAGATTCTTCAAGGGGCTCCCTGGGTTTCCTTTAAGATCAGCCAGCTTTCTTGTGGGCACTGGGAACAATGTTAATTTGCATAGTTTCTTTAAACATCCAATGGATACCTTTCAGGTTAAGCAAATGAACGCGACATGTGATTGCTTCTAATGATTTGCAACCCAAGAAATTTGTTTAATAAGCCTCTCTTTCCAAGCTACTTTTGTGACATTAGAGACCGTTTACAACAAAGCTGTCTTCAGTAGTCAAACTTAATCCTTACTACCCTACCTTTGGGAAATGAAGGGATTTTATAGCGATCACATAAAACCTTATGTGGTTTGAAAGCCCCGAACTCTGGACAAATGTGCAATGGTCGTGTAACAAAAGAAACATTACAGAGCTCCCCACTCTAAGTGTTTTACATATGGTTTGCTTTTAGGATAGCATCTCCAGTGGAGGGCTTCACTGATTAGCACAATTGATTTTCTCAGCTCCAGCTGAGTTCCAGCAAATGTTGGAGCCAAGAGCCGGAGTCAGCGTGGGACCTGGGTAAGGCCGGGAGCCGTGGAAGCCCGGAGCGTTCTGGAGGAAGGAGGCTGAAATGGGGAGTTGGGGACCCGGCCCGTCAGCACTGGGGGTGGCTGCCAGTTGCCTGACGACTGTCCCGTCCAACACTAGTTGTCAGCATGGCCAGAGCCACCATGGTGTGATTGCAGCAGGGAGTGTAGTCTCCAAGCGGGCAGGAGAAGGGGAGGGGCGGAGGGGCTGCAGGCCCTGCCCTCACACAGAGGCTGAGCATGGTGCAGTCCCAGGAGGGGCTCCGTAGCTCTTGCATTCCCCCAACGAGGCAGAAAATCCTTCTCCCCAGCAGCCCCTGGGAGCTTCTATTAAGATCTGGAACCTCTTTATGCTGTCCTTGGGTCAAGAAGCGCAGGGAGAAGGGCTTTGCCTAAGGAAACAAGCCCAAAGACTCCCTTTCAAAAGACTTTTACTGAGATCTCCTTCTGCCAGCCTGGCGGATGCCAGGCCTGGAGATGCATTTAATGGGACTGCTGCAGGCCCCTGTGGAGCTCACAGTTGCAGATGCACAGATAAGGAAATAGTTAGCAGTGTGGAGCAGTGAGCTTCTCCCCCAGCTATGTACTGGGGGCGGAGAGGGTGTAAGTAGGCCCCCCACTGTGGCAAGGCTCCCTCAACAAGCCCTTCTCAGGAGCCTCTGTGTGCCAGCCCCAGTGTGGTCGGTGTCCCCATACGGAGCAGGCCCATGGTGTGGCCAGGATATCTGCCGGGGCTGGAGGGGTCCTGCAAGGAAAGGCCTGACGGATAAAACGAATGCATCGGTCTCAGGGAGGAAAAACCCTGCCCAGGCCGAGAGCCGCTGTGATCTGCGGAATCTGGTGCCAGTTGTCCAGTAATTACTGGACAAAGATCATCCCAAACCTTATATAGCTCTTCCGCCCAAGATGTGCCACCTTGGCATAACTGAATGTCCAGGAAAGGTGAATTGACACCTTGAATGTCCAGGGAAGGTGAGTGGCATATGTAAACAAGTGAGTAAAACTTAACTCTTCGGATCCGTGTGTTTCCACACGCTGGCTTGCAGAGCTGCGTGAGCAAATGGGTTCGCTCCGGGAGGCCCTCCCAGCCTGGCTACATGAGTGTCCGCCACTCAGGAAGGGAGCTTCTGTGGGCCCTTTTTAAACTGGCTCCTACACTCATTACAAAGTGTTTTTGATCCATTTTCGGGAAGGGCTCTGTTTGTCACACGTCGTTGGCAGTTTGGGCAGAATCTTTTAAGTGGTGTGAAGAGCTGGGGAGCATGCACCTGGGCTGCCAGGGGGAAGCGGCCCCCTCCCCCGCCCTACTGGGATGAACCAGAAGTGCCCATGTTTCCCTGAGTTGGAAATTAAAGCAAGAGACATGGGGCTTTTGACGCTGAGATTGTGATCCGCTGCCATTCGCTTCTGGCTGGGAAACTACAAATGAGAATTACGACGGGAAAAACAGCCGCACCAAGTGTTCTGTGTCAGCCATCAGAATAGGGATTTAGAGAGGAAAAGCGGTAGCATTCCCTCCGAGGGGAACGTCCTCAGTCTAGCCCCAGCGCATGGAGCGGTTGGTTGGAAGTGCCAGGAGGCAAGTAAAGGAGAACATGAGCCCGGGAGCACAAGACTGGCGGTGAGGGTGGCGCAGGCTGTGGATCGTCTGTCCGTTAGCCGGAGATGACCCCGCTCAACCTGGGCAGTCAGGAGTGACGGAAACTGCGGCCCAGGAATGGTCCCCCCGTCTGTCTGACCAGCAGCTGGGAACGAAGCCCTTCTTGGTCCGGGAGCCCCCTGGACAGCAGTGGGGGGAGGTGGTCATGACAGGGCCGGGCTGGGGGGCGGAGCTGTGGCGCTCGAGTGTGGCCTCTGCAGTGGCGTTAGCAGGCAGGCGAGGGCCCAGCCCAAGAAGCCAACCCCAAGGCCTTTACTAGCACAGCTCAGGGAGGTGAGGAAGGAGGGACCTGGCACAGCAGAGGCCGCGCTCAGCTCTCCTCGCTCTCAGCCCTCTGTGGGACCTCTTCTCACCTTCTCCCGCGCCAGGCAGGCTCTTCCACCCATGATCCCAGGGTTGCATTCCTTCGCCCTGTGTCTGCAGAGTTGACACCAATGCTCTCCTCCAGCTCCCACTGGAAAAAATCCCAGGGAAGGCCTCTGATTGGTCCCTCATGAATGACTATGGCAAACTCTGGACCATCCAGCCAGAGAGTCACATGCACCCACCGTGGCCAGGAGAGCAGGTGTGACAAGGGAAGGAAGGGGAGGGGGTGCTAAGGGCAGGATAATCCTGAGATCATGAGGAAGAGGCCACCCAGGTCTGTCCCGTCCCTGGTCACAGGGTGTGCCAGGCCCTGGGCACTGTGTGCTGAGCACTGCACACTCACATGCTGTCTTTTCAGTCTTCACAACTGTTCGTCCACCGGCTGTGTGTGGATCAGGTGGGGGGAGGCTTTGGTGGGGCCCTGGGACTGGGGGGCCCCTGCTTCCTGTACCTCCATCTCCGCTGAGGCAGTAGAGGTGATCTTTGGCCAATAAGTAAGTGCCGAGATGGATGTGACTCTTTGCAGTGGGGCTTTCCAGAGTCTGTTGACAAAGGGACCTATTCCATGAGGCTGGACAGTAAGACAACTTGGTACCAGCCCGGGACTCTCTCCTAGGGTCGCCTCTACCCGATGGCCGAACAGCAGCATTGCCAAATCTGTGCCTCGGTTCTTCGTCTTGGAGAGTAATGTTAGTTAGCACATGGACTGGAGATTCCGTAGAGTCGCATGCTGCACGTGTTTGTAGCCTAGAGTAACGAATAGGCCACAGCCTGCAGCCTGGGGGTGCAGTGGGCTACGTGCGCCGTAGCACTGTGATGTCCACACGACCAGGAGACTGAGTGACAGTTCATTCCTTGGAACATATCCCCGTCGTTAATCGATGCATGACTGTATTTGAAAATTACTGATGGCTTATTAAGTGGCAGACCCTGGGCTAGTTTGAGTCCTCACAACCACCATACGAGGTGAGTAATTTCATTATCACAGTTTTATAAAGGAAGAAACAGAGTGGTTGAGTAACCTGCCATAATCACACAGCGGTAAGTATTAGAATCCTTGACACCCGCATGTGGAAGCAGTT
Organism: Mirza zaza; assembly: GCA_008750895.1. Lineage (NCBI taxonomy): Eukaryota > Metazoa > Chordata > Mammalia > Primates > Cheirogaleidae > Mirza > Mirza zaza. The sequence continues at coordinate 78,287 of VSMD01041000.1, forward strand.
GGAGAATGAGAACGGGCTCATAGGCTCCTCCCCGCCCCTCGAGCTCTGCCGTCTCTGTGTGTGGCAAATCTCCCTTCGGTGGTGATCGAAGTCCGATCCGAGTTCTCGCCTGGGTGAATGCACAGTTACTGCGGAGAGGAGAGGAGACTGCTCCTGCTGGGGCACAAAGCAGGGACCGGGTGGCTCTGGGCTGTCATGGTCATCTTTGCAGGGAGGGGACATAAACAGAGCCTAAAACACATTGTTCAGCCCCTGGATGTGGCCAAATATGAAAGTAGCCGCCCCTGGGCTTCTCGTTTCTTAGTGACAATAAATTGTGTTGTTTGAATAAACAGTTTGAGCTGGGTTTCTGTCATTTGTGACCAGGAGTCTTGAGCGGCACAAGGGTCCCCTGTGTGCCAGACACCGTGCTGCGTGGTTTTGCACGTCTTATCCTTTGAACACACTGACTGCCACTTGAGAAAAGAAAATTTTCCTTGGGGCCACGATGTTTTATTATAATAATAGAATAAAAACTGTGAAATAAAATGATCCTTTCAAATTAGAAATGAAAAACTTATGACTGTCTATTGTTTTCTGTGCATGAGTTCCATGCAACTTGAAAAATAGTTCATGCAACTCCCGAGGTGCGGAGACTTGAGTTACATGTGCCTCACAAGGCCCCGGGCTCAAAACTGGCGTGAGTTAAATACAACTCACAGGGCGGTTAATGTGTTAAAAACTCACAGCTTTGTGAGCCGAGTATCATTACACCCATTTTATAGGTAAGGGAAGTGAGGATGAAAGAGGTCAAGTGACTTGTCCAAGGGTACTCAGGTATGAAATAGCAGAGCCAGAACTTGCATGAAGTTATTAATCCCAAAGTGTCAATATTCCTAAGAGTATTCCCAGTCCCCTAGAATACAGGATTAGGGAAGGGAGGGAAAGAGGAAAGAGGAGAAGGAGAAGAGGGAGGAAGGAAGTGAGGTAACCACAAGGAGAGATAGACAGAAAAGACTCTGTGTTAGCATTTTTGAATTGAGGAATTTGAAGTCTTTTGGTGGCAAGTTATGATGGTATATTTCTAGGGCTTAGGAACCTTATCCTGCTATTTGTTCTTCAAATAAAAGAATCAGAGTTGCTGACTTAGTTTAAACCAACTCCAAAGACTGCAGAGTTGACTGCTGATTAAAAAACTTGTCTTTCTTTGTCTGAGAAGGATACACTAGACACAGTTTCCCTGAATGTGTTGCATCTTGCAAATTTGATTTTTATTTGCAGCACTTGAGAATGTCAGTGATTGGGAAAATATAACTTGATTATTAACAAGCTAGAAATAGTCACTGAGCATTCACTTTGGCATCTACCTATGCTTGTGTGATGAAAATAAATTGGGAGAAGCCTAAATATGAACTTAAAGGTGTTTTGGAATCATCAGTCTTGCAGTTTTTCTGGCCACCCCGTGCTAGTGAGTCCACAGGCTAATTCCAAAGTACAGCAGGCTTCTGGGTGAATAAAATCTCTAGATTCTAGTAATGTAAAAGGTCAATTTTGATTCAATGTGCCTCGCCATTTGTGAATCAAGCCTGAACCTTTTAAAGAGTAAACACAGTCCAGACATTTTATTTCTGTTCTCTTTCAGAGACCCGCAATCATTTTTAATGGTTAAACCTGTATTAAATTGCATTTTTCAAATCCTCATTGTTTCATTTCCTCTCAGTTCTGCTATCTGAAAAAATGTTTTCCACCTCATTTTTCCTGATCATTTGTTCCTTCATACATATTCTACAGCCAAAGCCCCACGGTTGCGGAGCGCCAGGGAGAGCTGATAACAGGATGAGGTGATGTTCGGGAGAAAAGGAGCCAGCTCTCCTAACCTTGTTAGCCACAAAAAGATTTTCAGATTTCTATCGACTTAGGAATGAAGTCTATTGGAATTTGGTTCAAACCTGCATCTTGCATCAGTGGAAATGGGTATTGTGATTGCTGTGTTGAAACGTGTGCTCAAATGCATTGGGAGTTTTATACTATGTTTCAAACTTCCAAATAGATAATGTCAGAACATTTCTGAAATGGGATACTAACATCAAGATATACTGCACCAATCAACAAGCATCAGGCAAAGCAGAGCGTATGGCTGGGGATCGCAGAGACTACTAGAGAATTTCCATTTCCATTCCCTGTGTCAACAGCGTGGTAACTTACCTCCTAGATTGCTTTATGGCTTCGGGAGAAATTCTCAGTAGGCTCCCTGTGCTGCACTCGGCTCAGTGTTCAAAGCCGAGGAATTAGATATGTCGTAGTTTATGAAACTGTTTATGAAAGGATCCTTTTTGAATTGTTCAAAAATCCAAAAGGAGTCAAACTTTGACAGTTTAAGACAACGGCAAGAGGGTCATAGCAATCTCCCCAGTGCAGCCGCCGTGCTGAGGCTCTCTGGTTGGAAATGCAATTTCTTTTCCGCGAATTTCTTCCAGGCTGTAATGCTCTGCTTGAAACTTTTGCCTTTTTGAAGGGATTTCTATACTACGAAGCAGCTAACAAAGGTCATATTATGAATATGTTTCGGGGATGATAACATTTTGATTAGATATGCAAGAGTCTTCTATCCTTCCCCAGGATGTCATATTCTAACATTTTCCATTATTTTAAAAAATCATGTAAGTTGATACTTTTTCTGCATTAAGAACTTGAATTTTGTGGCTTATTTTCTTTGCTGTAATGTGCCAGCACCGTGGGCATCGTTGCAGGGAATAAATGACTCTTTCCCAATAAACCAAATGCCTAAAGAAGCCCCTGGAGGAGGCAGGGATGTCCATAAAAGTTGAAATGGATTTCATAATATGGTGTTCAATTTAGTATAATAAGTAGAATTCAAAAATAGTCTAATCTTCCAAACGAAAATACCTCAGCTACTAATCCAAGTGGGGAGGGGGTTGACTTTGTACCAGGACCAAGCGTACGTGGCTTAATATTCACAAAAACATCTTTTACCAAATTATATATTTTCTTCCATTTAAGTCATTAATTACCTGAAAATTGGAGATCTCTCTCTCTCTCTCTCTCTCTCTCTCTCTCTAAGCTTGAAAAATTAGCCCCTTAAAGACAACCACCAGAAAGCATTTATCAAAAGGCCAGTGCTGGTTCTGTGGCTTATTGGGAAAAGGTCCGTGTTTGCACTTTTGTAGTTCTGCCGCAAAGATTCTCGGCAACAGAAAATATTTCAAAAATGATACCGGTAGGCCGACTTCATTAATTGTTCTCTAACCCTGGCATTGCTGTGAACAATAAAGCGCGAATGCTCAGCGCTGGACGGTGCGGGGAGAAGCCGTTGAGAAGTTTGGTGGAGAGGTGGGCATGGGGAGGGAGGTGGCCACACCTGGAGAACGGGAGAAGTGGGCTGCGGGTTCCTGCACCGCCGGGCTGATGAAAAATCAGCACGAAGACAAGAGAGCGGGGAAAATGAAGAAAGATGAGGGGCCCTCAACCCACAGAGGCGCTAAACGTGTGGTTTCGACACGCGAGAGATGCTTTTAAAGGATGCCCCCGGAAATCTAGACCATCTCATAAACACTGCAAAGTGCGTAGGTACCGGCATAACATTTATAAATCTCGTTTTGAAAACTGAGGGTTTGGGAGTTTACCTTGAACGGTTTTTTAAAAAAATTTATCCCCAAACTTTCAATAACAGAGAAATGAAAATAACTGTCACATCATCTGATGCAGTTTAATGATTACACTTTCGTAAAATGTTCATGTATCCACTTTTGATTTCTTAAGCGGAATAATCCTTAAGCAGTCAGTAAAATTATTTGAATGTCTAACTCTATAGATATTTTGGTAGTAAGGTTTTTAAAGATGCTTTAATTGGCAATCGAATGCCAGTTTCTCTAGGCACGTTCCCTCCTCCCTCCCCACCCGGGGTCAACAGCCACATCCAGCGTTTTCAGGCTGTCCCCGAATTCTTTGTTCAGTGACTGGAACTGATGAGCTGCGGCTTCCTTTGAGCCAAACTCTGCCAACAGACTTCAACTCGCGTTTGTGATGGAGCCAAAAATAACCTTCAAATGATTAAGTTCCTCGTTTTGTTTTGGTGGCAGGGCACGAGAAGACGAAAGTGGCAGCACAGTACCCTGGGAGGGGGCTCCAGAGATGGAGCTGGAGGCACGAGTGTTCACTTACTTCCACCATCTCCTGGTTTTGTCTGCACGTTTCTTGCCCACGCAAAGCCTCAGTGTTACTGTCTGTAAAGTGGGACCATAACACCCAACTTACCTGGACGGTTTGCAGCTGAACGTGACAATGTGAGTGGGAATGTCTGTGCCACAATAACCCCCTCGCCACAGCAGGGGCTGAAGTTATTGGCTTCCTTTGGAAAGGATCACACAGCACTCGTTGTAGAGTCTCATAACCCTTATGTACTGCTTTAATGTTGTTCAAAATGCTTTTGCATCCATCACTGATTTTTCTCATAATAACTCCAAAAGCCAGTGTTCACCTCTCTCCTGACCTCCAGGCCCGGTGTGCAGAGGCACAGTTTGCACCTCACGGGAACTGCTCTTCCTCTGAGTGCCAGGTCCTCGTGAAATGCCACCAGCATCCCAGCTGCTCCACGCTGCTCCGACCCTTGTCGCAAAGTGCAAGCCTCTCTCTGCTACGTTACACTGTCATGCAGTTATTCCTGCAACGAGAAGGTGCTGAATAAATATTCGCTGGACAAATGAACAAACGAATGAACCAGTGAAACAATTCAGAGATAATGCTACAGCTGAACTGAGGATTAAACTCCACTGGCTGGGACGGCCCGGGAAGGCTTCCTCGAGGAGCCAGGACTCCACTTGGAGCGGAGAGGGAGCGAGGCTGGGACTCAGGAAGGAGTGGAGGAGTGGAAAATCAGCCTAGAATGAAAGTAGGGATGCTGGGGAGGGTTGTCTGCCATGGTTAGTAGTGAGCCAGTGCAGGTTCTTGAGCCAGAGAAGGATGTGGGATATAAGTCTAGGGTTTCTGGCTGTGAGAGCTGGTCACCCATGTAGCCAGCCCAGGACGGGGCTGGCTCTGCAAAGCACAGAGTATGATAGGGACAACAGCCAACTCATTCCAATTAATAAGGAAAATCTTCAGAGGAAAGGCCTCAGATAATGGGTACTTTTTATAGAAAGCTTTTCTCCCCAAATCTGTGGGTTAAAAAAATATGTATACTGCAGATATAGCAGGCAATACATTTATTATTGGCCTTTGCTAACTTATTATTCATTTTCTAAAATATTTTTGGAAATCAGGACTTCATCTGAAAATGACAGCTCCACCATGCAATGGAAGCATTTTCATTGAAACTAGCCAGTCCCCAACTGTCCACAACTTCAGACCAAAAGCTGCCATTTAGCCTCGGGAAGATGTCTCTAAGCTGCTGATAACGGCAGAGAAACACTGTTGCTTTCCACCTATGAATCGTGTATTTTGACTTCATCTAATTCTTCTTAAACTGGGCAAGCTTATTAATATGAGCACTTTGCGGCTCTTTATGGACACGGAATTAAGCAACCCCTGCTTTTTCAGGAATCGGTGGACAATCTTTCTCGACCGTAAAATCATTTCCATTTTCTAACCATCAAGTTTTCAAATGGATTTTATAAATGTGCAAAAACTCAAAGCAAATCTATTAAAAAAAAAATGTCAGGCTGAAAATAAGGAAAATCAGAAAGAGAGAAGGGAACACAATCTGTCAATGCCCCACCGGCCTTCACAGCAGCCCAGTTCTCATGATTAACCTGCAGCACTCCCCATAAACTCTAAATCATTCTCACCTTCCCGGGAGTTTGTAAGCCAGACAATTGTTAAGGGGAGCAACTCATAATATTACTGCAAAATTTCACAGTTGAAAGTCAAATAGCAACGATTCTGCTTTGCCAGCCTGACACCACCTTGACCAGGCGGATGGAAGTCCCTGGGCAGCGCACACGCGCCGCAGAGCATCCAGGGTGACGTTGGCGCGAGCAGATCCCCGGTTTAAAATGCGCTAAGACGCGGTCACAGAGAGCATCGTGCACTTTCTCTCAATCAAAATTCCATACATTATGATAGCCAGAGAATTAATGCCAGCAACAGCACAAAAGCCCCGCCAATTACGTCGAGTATTAGTCTGGGTTCTCCAAGAAACGGAGACAATATATGTACCCTGTTGGTTCTGTTATGAGATACACACACACACACATACACACACACACACACACACACACACACCTTATAACAAAATATATCAAATGTACGTGTGTGTGTATACAGTCATGCATTGAGTAACAATGGGGATGTGCTCTAAGAAATGCATCTTCAGGTGATGTCGTGGTTGTATAAACATCACGGAGTGCACTTACCCAAACCTAGAGGGTGCAGCCTCCAACACACCTAAGCAGGGGGTCCTCAAACTTTTTAAACAGGGGGCCAGTTCACTGTCCCTCGACTGCTGGAGGGCCGGACTATAGTTTAAAAAAAAAACTATGAACAAATTCCTATGCACACTGCACATACCTTATTTTGAAGTAAAAAAAAAAAAAACAGGCAAAAACACCCACATGTGGCCCGGGGGCCATAGTTTGAGGGCGTCTGTACCTAAGCTATACGGTATGGTCTATTGCTCGCAGGCTACAAACCTGCACAGCGTATTACGATATCAAATACTGCAGGCAATTGAACACAATGGTAAGTATGTGTGTATCTAAACATAGGAAAGGGACAGTAAAAATACAGTATGAAAGGTAAACTAGATACACCTGTACGGGACACTTGACCATGCACGAGCTTGCAGGACGCCGTTCTGGGTGAGTGGGGAGTGAACATGAAGGCCTAGGACGCTACCGTATGCTGCTGTAGACTTACAAACGCTGGGCAGTTAGACTACACTAAACTCATTTAAAAAATTAAGTAATTGAGCTGGGATGTTATGACCACTCTGATGTCACTAGGCAACAGGATTTTTTCAGTTCCATCATAGTCTTATGGATCACTGTGGTACACTCGCTCTGTCCTTGACCGAAACGTGGCTAGGTGGTCCGTGAGTGTATGTAAAATAAGACGTATATAAAAAGATGCATATCTTATTATAAGGAATTGGCTCGTGTGATCACGGGGCTGAGAAGTCCCAAGGACTGTAGCTGGCAATCGGTAGACCCCAAAGAGGTGATGGTGTAAGTTCCTGGTCTGAGTCCATGGGCCTGAGGACCAGGAGGGCGGATGGTGCAGGTCTAGTCCGAATCTCAGTTTGAAAGCAGGAGACCTATGTCCCCGCGCAAAGACAGCCGGGCAGAGAGAAAGAATTCTTTCTTACTGAGGCTTTTTTTTCCCTACTCAGGCCTCCAGTGGATCGGAGAGGCCCACTCACCTTGCGGAGAGCAGTCTGCCTGACGCGGTCTACTGATTCTACTGTTTCTCACCCAGAAGCATCCACATAGACACACCCGGAATAATGTTTAATCAAATATCTGGGCACCCCCTAATCTTGGTTAGCTTCGGTTTCCTCATCTGTAAAATGGGGGTCATGCCTCCCGTGGAGGTGTCCGGAGGGTGAGAGGTCACCGTGCCTGGAACAGCGTGCCGAACTGTCACTCAGTCGAGAGTGCACAGCTGTTAGCATCTGGATTATTATCACAATCCCAGCCTCAGAAATGAGTCCTCTTCTCTTTTCAAAGAAGCAGAGGGTCCAAGTTCATTCCACATACTGCCCCCTAAAGGAGTTGTGGTCCCTGAATGCCAAAAACTGTATAAAAATAGACAGCCAAGTGGACAGACACGTAGTCTTAAAATGAGAGCTGCCATTCAGATATGGAAATGTGTGGAGTTACCCTCTAAGACACACCCTGGCTGCCCGTTATCTCTAAGTGAGAGCCTGCGTGCGCCAGCCGGCACTCCCCCTCCGGCCCCTCACGTCCCTCTGTTCTCCCTGCCGCCGGGCGGGCACCTGCGTGGGCGCGGCGATGCCGAAACCAGACTTGAGCGGAACAAGGAGGAGGAGACGCCGCCTTATTGGCTGCCCACCTCCTCCCTTTGTTCATGCACCGTGCACTCTGGGGGAAAAAATCAACTTTCATCTGGCTGGCAAGGAGGAGATGACACATGTGAGCATTTCAGGGTGGCACAGGAGAAAGACGTTTAGAGTTATCTGTGCCCGAGTGTCGTAATGACAAGCGGGTGGAGTAAATGAGGGGCAACTTACTGCATGGGGAGGAGGCAGTGAGTGCCATGGACAGTGACCGGCGTCCAAAATGTGGGGGTGGATCTAAAGAAAGACGGTGACCAGGAGTAGATGAGATGCACTTAGAGCAACTGGAAGGAAACCTCCAGCGTGCAGCTCTGAACTAACTGGACAGGAGGCCACAGACTCCTGGGGACTAGCGTGGCTTGGGCCGAAGGGCCACCGTGGGTCCCTCCTTCTCCAAACCTGTTGAGGACCCCCTCACCTTGTGCCCAACTCTTTCAACTATTCTTTAAAAATCTCCCTCTCCCCCTTTCTTTTAGTTTTTAAAATTGTAGTAAAATATACATGACATGAAATTTAGCGTGCGTTTCGGTGACATTAAGCACGTTCACATTGCCGTGCAAAACCATCACCATTGGGACACAACATGTTGTCTTAAAAAAAAAAAAAAAACCATCACCACCTTCTGCCTCCAGAAACTTTCCAGCTTGCAAAACTGAAACTCTGTCCTTGGTAAAACAAAACAAAACAAAACAAAACAAAACAAAACAAAACTAAACAAAACAACTCCTCATCCACATGCTGCCCACGGCCCCTGGCGACTCTCGCTCCACTTTCCGCGTCCGTGAGTTTGACTGCCCCGGGCACCTCACTCACACGAGTGGGCTCGCGCGGCGTCTGTCTCTGCGTGCCTGGCTTACTGTAGCGAGCACGGTGTCTTCAGGATTCCTCTGTGTTGCAACGCGTGTCGGGGGCTTTCTGCTTTCCCAGGCTGAGTGTATTCTGGCGCCCGCAGGCACACGCCCCACTTTGTTTATCCGTTCCCCGGCCAGCGCACGCTCGGGACGCCTGCACCTTTTGACTGTTGTGAATAACGCTGCCGCGGGCATGGCGTGCAAATACTTGTTCGAGTCCTCGCCTTCTATTCTTTCGGGTGCATACTCGGAGGCGGGATTGCCGCATCACGTGGCGCTCACGTGTTTAGTTTTGGAGAGCCCGGCCCCGTCCTGCTGTTGGCAGCCGCTGCGCTGTCGTGCGTCCCCACCAGCGGCAGGCGCGGGCTCCGGTTTTTCTGCGTCCTCCTCAACACTTGGGACTTTCTCCGTTTTTGCTATCAGCCGTCCTAATGGGGGTGGCCCCACTCCCGCGTGTCCTGCCCCGGCGTCCAGGCCTTGGACTCTGTTCCGTGTCTGCACTCGGGCCGGGCCAGGCCCTCCGGCCCTCAGGCGTCGCGCGCTGACCGCCGGCAGATCTGCGCCTCCAGCCGAGGTCTCTCTCTCAAAACCCGGGCTCCTCGCTGCGGCTGCCGACCAGCTGCCTACCTACCTCTCTGCAGACAGCTAAACGACATTTCAACCCCCACTTCTAAACCCAAATTCCCGATTGTTTTCACACCGCACCCCGACCGCAAACCACTTCACCCACGGCTTCCCCATCTCAAGGGGGGCGGGTTCGTCCTTCCAGCGGGCGCTGCCCTTAGGCCTAGGCTGGAGGGGCATTTCAGTGGGCTCCTTTCTAAAGGACCCCTCTTACTGCACACGAATGCGTGCACACACCCACGCACGCACACACGCACACGCACACACACGCACACGCACACATGTGCACACACGCACACACATGCATGCACATAAGCACACGCACGCACGTGCACACACAAGCACACACGTGCACGCACACATGCGCGTGCACACACACACACGCATGCACACACGCCCGCACGCCACTTGGTCACTGTGGTACAGGCCTGAGTGCTGACAGGGCAGGAGCCCCCCAGACACTCACTGTCCAGCCTGGCACCACTCAGGCCGGGAGCCGTCCCCACCTAGTCTGCCCTGCGCCATGTAGGTTTGGGGTGGGGACAGTATGGGGGAAAAGCAGAGACAAAGGGAGAGAAAAGGAAAAGCAGGGAAAAGCAGAGAAAAAGGTACTAACTTGTCAGATCCTTCTTTTTTTTTTTTTTTTGAGACAGAGTCTCACTTTGTTGCCCAGGCTAGAGTGAGTGCCGTGGCGTCAGCCTAGCTCACAGCAACCTCGAACTCCT